>OMNW01035590.1:35683-63659 GCA_900303245.1 Selene dorsalis
ATGACTGTCTGGCGCCCATGAGCTCTAAGTCCCACAACACAGTAATGCGTCCCGATTAAAATAATAAATAAATGAAACATAAAAGAAAATAAAAGCAGCAGAGAAAAGATGTGACTGTTTTATGATTGCAAGATGATCCCAGCAATAACGACCACTGAGCATCGACCCCGAATGTATACTGAGAAAAAGAAATGAGTTGAATGACCTGAATTCCTTTTGCAGATAAGCAGCATACGGTAAAAGTAGCAAAAACAACTTTTCTTCAAGTGACCAGAATTCGTTGTAAAGTGTGGTGTGACAGTTGCTGGTGATAATTTCAGATGAACATTTGAAAGCCTTTTGTTTCCGGAGCATGTTCAAAACCTGTGTTTTTCGCTTTGACTGGTGGTGAGCTTGTGGTCTAGTGCAACTCTCACTCAGGGCTGCTAGCTCACTAGTATGTGTTCACACTTTACTAAACGATTTTGATTAAGAGAACCAAAGCCAGGCTTCATGTGTGTGTGTGCGCGTGTGTCTGTCTGTCAGCACACACCCTCAGGTATTACAGTGCAGATTTGTGCATTCATTTTCAGAGTTTGTGTGTACTTGAGACCACGTGTAGGTTTGATTAGCATATGCTACAGGATGTGTGGTCTAGAAACCACAGAGGTTTTATCATAGTCGTAGTTAATTCTGGTTGACACCTATGTTCTGCAGCACACAGCACCCACAGATGTGAGATAATCCATTAGTAGTTACACCAGAGACAAAAAAGTTTCAGGACAGACACGGATGAGTGTGGGTGATGTTAAATCGATGAGCTCAGAGAAGAGACAACTTAGTTCTCAGCCCTCCAACCCTCACATTAAAAAGGGATGATTGAAAGATCTGGGTCTCTTGGGTCACTCTGGGTTTTTTTTTTGTTTTTTTTGTCAAATGACAATTTAAAAACATTAAATGTGTTGCTATAGTGATGAACTAGCTTCCCTTAACAAACTTTATATTGTGTTTTAGCTCATTTAGTCAGTACATCTTCACAGGTATGCTTGACTCCAACAGTTTCATCTCATTCACTTTGACTCAGTTGTTACATGAGAAAAACACTGTTCAAAAACATTTACCTCAAATCTCTGAACAGTTCATTTTTTTGCTGTTAACAACTGATTCAAATTTCTCATGTATTTGAACAAAATAAATAGTTTTGGGGATGTGTTTGTTGATTCTCAGTGAAAATGTCAAACCTTTCACTCCTTATATCTTTAACTGTTTGGGCATCACATGCAAATTGATCCATTAATTATCACTGTGTAGCCTTAGCCTATGGTATACCTATGATATGAAGTGTTGAAGTGGATGTAATGTGGACACAGGTCACACATCTTAACCATACTGGCGGTTTTCAGTCCAGAGGGAGGAATCGACTGAAGGCCTTGGTCAGTAAACCATGAAGATCTCACTGAGGGCAGGGGGCACAGTACCTCAGAAATATCATAAGTGGCAGCCTGGGTAATGCTTTGCAATTGTATGTAATGGGTAGCTAATGTAGACTGGCCAGTATTGTTGAGAAGTGTGATCTGTGGTATAAAAAGTTTGGCAGCTGCATTTTGGACCAGCTAGTATGGAGACACAGACTTTTTCAAATAAAAAAATAATGAAACTGAGGTGCAGCACAAACTCTGCAAGGTCTTTGGAAGGACTTTGATGAGAAGGGGTACCGGAGAATATTCACGTAATGTTACGCCGGGAGAGGAGACTTCATCCCTGTTTGGATGCTGTTTAGATGTTTAGTCCTCTCATTGCGTGTCGAGGACTTAAATGAACGGTATCACTGTGATGAGAAGTGGTGCTGTTACAATATTCTCTGGCACTGATTCTCATCACAGTCCATGATTTCATTTTTAAAGGGTGGATGGCTGTTTTTCAGTCGGTGATTTAAAACAACGGGGCCAATGGTAAGGTCTTCAGTTTTATTCTGGTTGAATTGGAGGGAACTCAGACTCTAAACCCTTTTGCCTTTAATTGTTAGGATAGTATAGAGAGACAGGAAAGTGGGGAGAGAGACCGGGGATATGATGCGCAGTACAGAGCATCAGCATGGTCGGGAGGCGAACCAAGGCGAAATGCAACTCAATATCATCTGCATAACAGTGGTAAGAAATACACTCAGAGTGACTGATTATGTGACTCAGAGGGAGTATGTGGAGGGAAAAATTATAGGGCCAAGGATTAAGCCTTAAGCCTAAACCACACGTCAGGCGTGAGGGCACAACACTTTCAACCGACAGATAGGATGCAAACCAGCCAAGGGCAGTTGCTGTTACACCTGCTCACTCCTGAAATCTGCTGAGGAAGATAGAGTGGTCTACAGTGTTGAAAGCTGCAACAGAAGAGAACATTTTCGATGTTCTTTAGAATATCATCTGTAACCAGGGCAGTTTCTGTGCTATGTCTAAAACAATAACCACAATGGATTTATCAAAGGTTTCGTTGCTGTCCAGGACCTGTGGACATTGCTTAATCACCACTTTTTCAAAAACCTCAGAAAGAAATAGAGGTTTAGTAATTGGCCTTTACTTTCTGTGAAGCAGGGGGTCAGTGCTTTATTAAGAGTGGTTGGTTTGCATGTTAAAAAATAGTTGGGCACACAGCCAAAGCGATATTTATTCATGATAGAAAGTAAAAAGTATCCTAAGGAGATGAAAACATCTTTCAAAGAGAGACTGGAACAATGTCAAGGGGACATGAGACAGAGAAAATGATAGTAAACTGTTCCAATGAGACTAGACTGAAAGCACATAAAAGGAGGGAAGCATTGGCAGGAGTGTCAGAGAGAGCTATGTTTTAGACCGAATATTCAACAAAGACAGACAAAAACTGTTCGTGGTTGTAAAAAGACTGGGCAGGGGGACAGACCGCGTTCACCAATTTATCAACTGAGCTGAACAGGGTTCTGGGCTTGTGTCTGTTAGAATCAATCAGATTTTAAAAATAGGTAGTTCTAGCCTCTTTCACGGTTCAATTAAAAGAACAAAGCAGGTCCTTCGTGAAAATGAAATGATTTGTTCATCATAATGACAGGGTACCATCATAATCTAAAGACAGCTTTGTGATAAACACATCATTTATATAGGGTGGTCTTTTCCACCACAGTCCAAACACTGGGGACAGAACTACACAGCTGGTTACAAACATGCCAACTGCAGCTGGGTGGCTCCAAGGCTCAGACTAACACACACACACAGTAGGGAAGCAGTGGACCATGCAAACACATTTGCACAAACTGAGATGCTTTACACACCACACTCACTCACACACTCACCTACTGATAGACTTACACAATACAGTAATTGCATGTTTTTGGTTTAGTGCTGTGGAACATTTAGGCTGGCTGAGGGGTATAATACTGGGTAGCAGGGCACTGATGCATGATAAGTCACCAGACGCTGGAAAATACCAGTTGGGTCCGTCTCTGTTTGTCTTAGTTGGGACAAAAAGGAAAGCATGGCCGGCTGTGATGCTTGTGTGTTTTGGAGGCACCACATGATTGTGTCCTTGTGGCACAAGGTGGTTGTATGTCTGTGTTTGTTTAATCTACAGAGAAATAAGAAATGGAGGATACGGGGATGTTGTGGTGTTTGGTGCCTCTGTGTCTTGGAGGCTCCATGTAACTGTCTCTCTGAATACACACCGTGTTTGTGTGTTTGTGTGTTTGTGGTCCCAGGTGGTTTTATCATTGTCAGGCTCAAGATGGCACCACATCTGGAAAACTACTGAGTGATTTGAGCAAACCTCAACAGAGACTGTGACACAGTGGCCTGCTGTCTGGACAGGCAGTGCTGGACCAGTTAGAGCTGGAAATGGAGATTATTAAGGGATGGCCTATCTCTTCAGTCTAGAGTGATCAAATGCTTGTTTGCATTTACTGCCCAGTTCTGGCAGAAGCATCCTGATGTCTCTGAAAATCAGCCTGACTTCCAGCTGCTGGATCTCTACTTTCTGTCATTTTCCTGGAGTGACTGTGTTTTGCTGACAAAGGCTGTGACTTATCAAGAGCAGTGGGGCAGTACTTTATGGATTTTGGAATCTGTGACAGGTGATTTGCGATAGCCAAAGTGTTCTCATGAATCTGTCCTTGACTTAAGGGGCTTTCACACCTACCTTGTTTGGTCCGGACTATTGGACTTTTCTGTTTGATCTGAACCAAATTTACAGGTGTGAAATGGTCCGGACCAAAGAACCAAAATTTGGACCACTTTGGATTAGACTAAACCAAGGTTCAGGCTTCTGCAGTGTGAAACCTTCTTTTGTGGATGGTTTGCATACACATTACACCTCACTGGTCTCTCCAGACGCAGAGCCAGGGCTCACAGCAGAGCTCGCAGTCGTCTTCTCCTTTCCTGCCGGCGACAATAAAGCCTCCGCATGAGGAGGATGTTCATCTGAGTCCCAACTAGGCTCCACTGGGCATGGCATTGATGTTCTGGTAGCAATGCCATAACAGTATAATAATTGTTGCCACAATGTGAATTTGTTCAGTAATTTTCCTACATCACTACTTTGCTAACGAGCTAATTTGAGGAGAGCTTTGGTGATACCAAACCAAACCAATACAAACCAATCAGTATCAGGTGTAGGGAGACATAGCAAACGCAGGTAATGAGGACAGGACATAATATGTCACGAACATGTCTTTGCTGCGCTCACATTAATGCAGAGTGAAACCAGAACCAACCGGGTAAAATGTAGACAATGGAGGAAAAGCACCAACCTTGGTTCAGACTTTCAGGTGTGAAACGCCCTCAGCCTCTACTGAAATCAGCAGGATTACACCAGTGCATTGCATGTATGGAAAGCGACAGTATGGCATCTCAGTATTAACTGTACCTATAGTCATAGGCCCAGACCATTACTGTGGAACATATGTATTCATTCCTTCAGGAAACATATTTAATCTTGATTTGAATCGGGCCAGTCTGAAGCAGTGGGTGTTCCTCATACACTGGATGAGGCTCCCCCTCTCCTGTCATGTAGCCTGGAGATGACCAGTTTTATTGGTGGGGGTCAATTACTGACACACTCAGGCTCTTTGGTGTTGACACACACACGCACACACACACAGACCGTAATGTACACACACACACACACAGGTACTAGGTCTGCCTTGATAGTGCTTGTAATTAGGCGGTGTTCTTCTCAGGGAGGGGAGGAGGGGGGTTAGAACCACTCATCAGCAGCTCTGTTTGATGCTCACACACATGAAACACACTCTTTCTCTCGCTCACACACTCTTTTATTTGCCAAGCATCACCATTATCATCATGATTATTATTGGCTTCTTCTTTCTCCTGTCTGCGCTCACTGTCTGGATATACAAAGCTAACACACTCTACATTTTCTGTGGGTGTAATGCCTGTTTCCTCAAACAGAACAGACATGCACATGGTATCAGAGCAACTTCATCGTACTGCTGGAACACTGATGTGGTCCACAGCTACTGATGATGAGGATGGTCAGTGCTAAACTGTCATTGGACCACTTAAAGTAAAACCAGTGATTCCCAAACCTTTACGCATTAAGGACCGCTGCCCTCAAATATATCAGGGCACATAGCCATATGAATGACCTCAAAATACAGGTCTTCACAAGTTGGCGGACCTGGTCCTCAGCTGGACCTGTGTTGGACAGAGAACACCAGCTGCAGGAAAGACCAGCAATAATATGTTGAGTGAAAGTGTGTATTGATTGAGATTTGCAGGTACACAGGGAGAAGAGCAGAAATACACACTGTTTTGTGCAGTTGTACAAATGTTCATTGTTACCAGATGGTAATATGTAAACAAAACCTGTCCATCAGGTCGGGCTTCTCCTCATCTCTGTAAACAGTAAAAGTGCACAAAACTGCAGTCAGTGGTCGTTTTCCTAATCAGCTGATCAGCTGGAAAAAAGATTGATGGAGGGAAAATAATAAAATTTGACTCATTCCTGCTTATCACCATGTGATCAGTTGGTTGCCATGTAAACACAGCACATTCCTTTGCAGACACGTCAGTTAGACTCAGTCCTCATTCCAACACCTACGCTAGAGTAAGACCTTGAAAGCACAGCCGATGGCGCATTAACAGCGAAACACTGATTTATCTCAAGACGGGGACCTGATACAGAGTTGATTCAAACCATGAAACGGTCGAAAGTGATTTGAAGTTGAAATTTAGAGAAGAACATGACACTCCCTGTCACTTTTGTGCATCTGTGATTTGTTTCATAAGTGGCTGTTTTTTTTTCTACGATATGCAACTGTTTTTTAACTGACAAGTCTGATGTGGGTCGCACAGTAATGAGAAGTGTGTTAGAGGAAAAAACTTCCTTTTTTATTTCTTTGTATTTCATGTTCATGTTGATTGTTTCATCAAAGATGGAGGAGACTAAATTTAAGTTGCTAAACAACTAACCAAAGATGTGTATCTACTTGTAAGACATGTTAAGAAAATGAACCCCCCCCTTGAATTAAAACCCCCACTAGGAGCACATCTCTACACCTTTTAAATGCTGGTTTATCATTACTTTAATTGATGCTGTTTTTCAAATCAGTGACTGAGCTTCACAGCTAATGTGCAGACAGCAGTGTAATCAACTGTGCAACTGTTTTTGTTTAAACTCTACAAGGTGAATAACAAGTATCAGAGGTGTTTTCCTCTACACAGAGTGAGTAAAACCACATCCTTGTTGCTGCACTTTACTCACTTGTGCATGCATACGAGCTATGCCCACCAGCAAGAGTGTGCACCCTGGTGCGTGTGTGTGGGTGTGGGTGTACAAACATGTGTGTGATCTGTTTTTTTCTGGATGTATTGTGTTATTTCTCAAGCCAACAAAACCTCTCACCAGCAAAACCCAGAAAACCTCAGGTCACATGTCACATATAAGAGCTTCTATGACTCTGGTGTACAACGCCTGGCTGCAGCTGTGAGCACATACAGCTCTCACTCGGCCCCAAAACCCACAGTACATGTCACCACTGCAGCTACACTGGTTTTTATTTTCTGATGCTGTGATGCAGTGCGTATCTGTGACCTCAGATATTATTTAAGCTTTACATAACTAATATGTTGTATCATATTCAGAGAAAAAGCTGGTTTCTGTTTCAATCTCTCTTCTGCATTCTGACATATGTGACTGTGTATTTACATATAGATTTCAGGGATTCCCCATAACACTTGTTAAGCCAGGTGGCACGGTGGCCTACCAGTGGACAAATGTGTATTTTGTGACATGGGGCTGACACTGGCAGGGCCCTATAGGTAACAAATTCATGAATGGAGTAGTAGATTTTAGAAGGTGTGATTCCCTTAGACCTTGCAGTTCAGATCAGTGTTAATTTAAGTTGACTGGAAATTTGAAAATATGACTAATCGTGTGTTATTATGAGACATTATTGAACATATTTAAACACCAACTATAGCAGTGTCTTACAAAAAGGCAGGCCCCTGAAAGTGGAAGCACCCTTTAAACAAGCCTTGTAGTGCTGGTCCACTGGTTCGGTGTTTACTGTCTCGGCCCACAGAGGTTGAGCTGCTCTGACACTGCAGCTCAGTGGGTTCGATGTATCCTCCAAAATGTGTCCTGTTATGTTTGAAGAAGTTGTGATGTGAAGTTAGGGTGTTGTGACAGTTGGCAGTGGTTTTTTAGCTTCAGGTGATGAAAAAGACACCTGACCTCAGACCCTTTATGTGTTCGCATGTTGATTAATCGTTCATAATTTGATTTAGGCTACCTGTTGGTGACCCGGTTCCGATTTGGTAGGCCAGCACTCTCCCGGTCATGGAGGCTGACAAGGGCAGCCCATAATACGTCCCAGTTAATGCACACTGCATCAAAGTTCTCGTGTGCTGTGATGGCGACTATAATGCTAATCTCTGAAATCATTTATATTGGAATACGGTTGATCATACGTTGATAGCTGGAACAGCTGGTTTGGAAATTGAAGCTCTCAACAACACGCTCTCTCTCTTGGTTGTCATGGAGACGCAGTTGTTACACTGACACCATCGACTCTGGCCTCCTCACGTCTTTGATTTTCTTCAATTTGAGGCTCGGATTGAGTCGTTTGAAATGGTTGGACAGACGACATGTTTGTTGCTTAAGTTAAGTCATAAAAACGGGGCCAGTGGAATATGCGGGGAACCATTTGATGTGACTGCCAAATACAATGGTGACCTCCGAGTGAAAATATAATTTCAAATTTTATGACAACAAAAACATCAAAAATGTCATCATAGTCTGGACTCCTTTTAAAACTTGTTTACGTCCTCTTGGCATGTGTGTTCATTCTGAACCCATACTTGCCCTCCGATGTGTGATCGGATGTGTGAATGATTAGCCCCCCAAAAAAGCCTGCCTGTGAACAGAGCTGTGTGAATGTGTGTGTGAAAGCGACAAAAACAGTGTAAAGTGCTTTGAGCGGTCCAAGCGACTAGAAAAGTACTGTACAAGTCCATTTATCATTTAATGAACACATTTCTGCATGTATGTTGAAGTATGACAGAAGTTGTGGTTTATGGAACTTAAGTTCTTGCTTATGTTTTGGCAAAGTTGGTGGTCATGGCCATACTGACAAGAAAGACACCACACAAATACACACACATAACACATGTAACACCCAGACCCTCACACAAGAGCAGAGCTCCTCACTCAGCTCACTGTCAGCCTGATGGTGGCAGAGCCTGTTATCACTGTACGCCAAAGTGTTGACAGGGAACATGCTACCTGTGACATGCTGTGAGTGGAGGCTAATGTGGCAGCAGTGACTTTTTGGACTGTCATTCATAAATGGATGAAACCAACTGGTCCCAAACAGAATGAACTTGTTGGGACTGAATATAATTAGAATGTGGGGGAGTGTGAGTTTGAGTTTTGGCTGTCGCCATCTTGGTTGTTTGAAACAGGAAGAAATGATGTCATAGCTGAGAGAGAGGAGTGAGGGACGGGCCTGACCTGAGACCTAAGGACACCTTGGAATCACACCTCAGGTTGCTGGTGTGTGTGTGTGTGTGCTCCTGGATGCCTGGTGCTAAGTGGCTGCTGACACACTCTGTGGTGTAACCACTTTGTTCAAACCATAGTATGTTTTAAAATGAGATCTGGGGTTATGTTACATAGCTTACTGTTACAGTGACTGTGGGTTGTCAGTTATCATGGTGAATAAGTATGAATCTGCTCCTTTGATATAATTTGAATTGTCATATTTTGATCTGTCACATGAAACCTTTCGACCATCACGATTCTGATGGTGGTTAATTAGAAGTGATTTGAAAAGTACAGATAATATACTGTGGCTCCGGCCTGGGTGGCTAGAGGACTCCGCACCTTGGTGTGGGGTCTCCTGTCTGCCTGGGTTGGGGTGGTCTCTGTGGCAGTGCTCCCTGTTGTCATGGGCCCTGAGCCCTCTCAGTGTGGACGGCCCCCAAAGGTGGCTTTCTCCTCACCTCAGGCCTCTGTGCCCGGCCATGTCTCTCTGATGACAGCTAGTGTGTGTGGGTGTGAGCTTGTGTGTGTGGGTTTTGTGTGTGTGTGTGTGTGTGTGTGTGTGTGTTGTGTGTGTAGGTGTGTCTGTATGCCTCTGTGTCTCTGTGTGTATTTGTGGGGGTGGGAGGGTTGGGTTTTCTTCTTTGTTGTTTTAAGCCACTGTGAGGTACTTTGTGTGGTTTTTATGCATGAAAAGTGCCATATAAATAAAATTAGATTTGATTTGATTTGATTTGAATGATCATGTATTGTTTTGTGCAGTGAGACTTCATCACAGGTGTCTATGCACTGTTGAAAAAATGCTAAATGTAAAATGAAACAAAACGGCTAATGCTATGTGTATGTTTATAGCGACTGCTGTGTGTGACGTGGGTAATGTTGCCATCTCCGTGTACAAAAATATGTTGTGGTGTTTGGGGTCTGTGGCTGCTGCTCACTACAGCCAGTTTGGGAAGCAGCTCCAATACCATGACAAGCTCATCTGATGTCAAGGTGACAACTCCTCACTTACTACTCAGTTACTAACAGCACCAAGTGAGAGGACAGTTTCAGGTGGTGGTCTGATGGTCTTCCTGCTGTTAAAAAGAAACGTAACTCTGCATATGTATTTTCTAACTCTTTCCTATTTTCATTATCTGGTACCTTGCCAATTTCTGAATGAATACCTACCTAAATGACACAGCTCAAGTCTCCATGAGGTGAGGAGGAATTGATATCGATGCTGTTACCTATAATATATACACCAAACTGTGCTCATCATATTTGTATTGGAAACCACAGTTGTGAATGGATGTCTGAAAAAAATTAACACCAGCTGCAGCATCGTTTCAACTGACTGTTCCGATCAAGTCAAGACGGGAGGAAAGTACATCTGAGATGATAATCATAGCCGACAAACCTTTGTTATCCATTTCAAATAGAATTTGTTCACATGTCCTTGTCAAGTGTACCATGGAGGTTTAGACATATGATGGGTTTGTTCCATACATGTAACGCCACATAAAGCTCATATTTAGCTGTCTCTGCATGCTACATTCCCTATCACCAAAGCGTGGTGTATAGGCAGTGTGTTGTGGGAGAAACGCGGCAGCACTCTGTTGAAATCCTGGTCAGGGTTCACATACAAGCACGTAACATACTTTCCATCTGAGTGAACTCTTGCTGAAAGAGCTAAAAGGATGAAAGGAAGCAGAGAAACCATCGATATGAACCTGAGATCAAACAAGACCTGGTTCATGTCATTTCCGCAATCAAAGTTAGGAACAAATCCAAATATTTTTCTCTTCTGAGGAGGCAATGAATAGAAAGCGTAATTCGGGTTAAGATAATGTGAATACCGGACCAAAGGTCACTCAGGATCTGGACTCAGACATGCCACAAAGCAGTGCTCAAAGGCAGAATGGAAAAAAAAAAAAAAAAAAAAAACTGCTATGAAAGTAAGAGGGGAAAAACATTCAAGGTCACCCTCGCTCTTTTCCCCCACGGCTGCAAAACATTTCAGTGTATACTGCTGCAGCACATTCATTGCTCAAACCAATTTTACCAGAGGAATCAATATGGCTGAAACATTGGTCTTTTATGAGTTGCTACATTCAGCTGGAGGCCATGTGAGCAAAGTAATGTGTTCAGCTAGATTAGATTTAAACAACCTAGACATTGAGAATGCGTAAAACAAACTTACAAGAGAAGAACAAAGAGCAACACAAAGTCTATGGTTACTGTAATTATTGTTATTATTATCATTATTATTATTATTATTGATTGTCACATCAATAAAGTCCTGGAGCCTATGTGCATAACATTTAACTGTGGCATAATGAATGCCAACTGGTACTTAAAACCTATATGATATGAGTGCGGCTGAATTGCAAATTGTAAATTATATGACTTTAAAGGGACATGTGTCCATGTTACAGTGGTGTTTAAGGCCTAGAAGTAAACCATAATTGATTGTCATTCATATTTGATGTTGTTTAATTAGATAAACACAAGGCCCATATTTGCTTTTGCAATCTATTATTTATTGAACTCTTGTTTTCTTGTGTGTCAGCACACCGCTGCGAGGCGAGGGCTTAATGATTCGTGGAGCTGGCTGCATTTCTTTAGGCGCACCTCTTTGCCCACTTTCCTCTATTAAAAAGAAATAAATAAGCCACACAGTCGTGCTTCTCATAAACTACAGTATAGTGCAGTACCCTGTATGTGTATACACCTCAACCCCAGTGTCTCTGGTCAGATATATCTAATGAGTATTTACAACCCACTGTGTCTCTGCCATCACATCTACAGTGTCTGCGATGTGGTGCAGGTGGTTCTTGTGGTTTCTGACAGCAGCCTGTCTGAGACCTCGTAAAGTCTCAGAGGTGTGAAAAAGAACATCATGTCAGCCTAACTGCCACAGAGCCACTGTTGAGCTAATATCTGAAAAGAGCAGCTGAGGAAGCCATTACACAACCACAGTGCCAGGGAAAGGGGTGGGCCACTGGGCCCCCCCTGGCAGTGCTACAGTCATTAATGCCCTCAATTTGCCTTAATGGCTTTCTCAATCCCAGCCCTCAATTCCATTCGTCCCCATGCCAGACTGTATTTCGTCTCCTCTCACTGCCTGTAATTAATCCATTCATCTCTAAAAAAGATCCGATCAATGCTGTCTGAAATGAACGCTGCCGTGCCATGGGAATAATGAACAGGAAAAACATGGAGACCGCGCTATGGTCAAACATCGTCTGCAATCCTGTAACTGGACTGATGATTAAAACGCAACTGTAAATGTTTGTGAGCTGCAGCTGCAAATACCGACACATTTACTTCACTATGTGATACCGATAACTTGTAACACTAAGATGCATGTTTCAAGGAAACTGTCTCAAAACCATTCAGCGCTTCAGTGAGCGTCTGACCCCCCACAGTGAGCTATTACAAAACTCAATAGGATCATAGAGTGAGTATTCCTACTGGAGATGATTTTTCAATCCCAGCCCCATCATATTACTTTTTTGAGCTAAATGTCATGCACGGTATCTATATATATAAAAAATCCATTTCCAATTTATGTATTTTAAAGGGAAGAGATGTTGGGCCTGGGGAGAGTTCCACACTGAAAGCAGATCCAGTTACCATCATATCTATCATGGGTTTTATGTGAAATAAAAGCACATTATGAATCCATGTTTGGGCTGTAATTGATTCATTTTTGGGGGAAAAATAAAATCAAACCACACAACATGTGCAGTGTGAGTGTGCGTTTTTCCTGATACAGAAATGCTGGCTTGCAATCAGGCACCGTGGGCCCTCCCAATGACCCCACCACTATATCCCCCTCCCTCCTGTGGCCTGGGATCAATAAGTAATTTTTTGGAGCTGATTAGTTTGCAGAAGGAAGGTGGTCACTGTCTGATCTGTCCTAAGGATATAATCAAGCACTAAGAAGTGGCATTACTGCTGCTGTAATGTGAGCAGGGAGGGTGTACTATTATGATGTGATGCATGTTTTTTTTGGAGATGGAGATTACGGGTCATGATGCAGGTCACACAGGGGTAGTGGAGGCTCTGACTTGGAAGCTGCTCCCCTACACAAAGAAGCACATTACATGCCATTACAAGGATGAAAAAATGCCTCCTGAAATTAAAATAAACCAGTAAGAGTGACTGATGCTTTTGTTTGGTTGGACTAAAAATAAGAATGTAAAATGTGTTATCGCTGAAAAGCAGAGAAAATTATAGAAATTAAGTGGATGGAGGAGATGGCTACAAAGAAGTCATTTAGGGCCTGCAAGGGCCGTAAATTCTGCTGTTGTTATACCTGAGAGACTGATTGTGACACCTCAGAAATGAGCACAGAAGGCATAAAAGAAATTTGTGGCTCGGATGAATTCTCGCCTCTTTTGGCTATACAGCGTGCCCATCGTTTCTGTATAACCAGACTCCTCCTGTAAAAACCTGCCTCATCGCTGCTCTACAACATCATACGTGGGTTTCACAGTGTGAACAGACCCGGTGTTTAAGTTTACTGTATATGGAAGAGCTCTGAAGTAGAACACAGGTTCTCATGCAGATATTCACATGCACACGTTTGTGGTGGTGACCTAATTCAAATAAAGAAATTCAAAATGCAGCCTCGAGACAAACTTCAATAAACGTATACAACAAAAAGTGGGACATGAGAATTTGCATTTGTATTTTTGACTCACGTAACATGCTACAATTTGAATTAGTCAATTCAGATGAGACTCTTCACACTTTTAAAAGGGAACAGAGCATTGACAGTGTTAAGACATATCATAAGAGAAAACCAACCTCGAACATGTGCCAGACTACACCTAACATTTGTTCCCTCCAAGACTCAGCATACAGCGACTGGGTTCAGTCCAGGCTACATATTCTTCATTTGAAGATAAACATCTATTTTGGACATCTTCCATGTTATAAAATTCATCCCAGTCAAGTTGTTGTTCTTGGAAACACTTCCATTGCTCTTTTATTGATGTGCACTTGTATCTGCTGCACCATCTTTTCCTAACAGGAGGTTGTCTTGCATGTGCCACATTTCACAGGCTCTAGGGAGCTATGACAAGACCACAGGCTTACACGATCTTTACTATTCCTTACTTCAATGCTTCACAGTCATGTCCCCACCTAAATTCAAGTCATAAAATCACTCATTTATCTATTTCATAATGCATTTCTTGTGCAAGTAGTTGTTTTTCCTTTATTTTTTGTGTGAACAGAAGTCTCTGTGTTTTATGATTCAGCATCTGTACAATATGCTTTCTGGCTACGCTGCTCTTGGTATTTATTAACTGAAATGTCCATAAACAGGACAGTTTAGAGTTAAGATCGTTTTGTTCACAACACACAGCAAAAATGAAAACATAATAGTGGGTTAGAAGTACAGTCATTTTGTACAATTTACTGACAATTTTCTGTAAAAAGAATACTATCCTTTACAAAAGCTAAAATAACAGTCAGTCCTCGAGAGAGGGTGCTGCTCTGAGTGACCCAGTCTGTGTCTGAAATTCCTAATTTGCCGTAAATGCACATGTTCATGCGCATATTCAGTATCACATGTTCATTTTACAAACCAAGCGCAGACTGGTATTTAATACATCTGTCCTTGCATGATGTTGCAATTTTAGGAAACTGCAGCCCACACAAATATCTCTCTAAAAGGCTAGCAAATCACCTCTAATGGGTGCCATGAACTCAGAGTGCCATGATTTGCACGGTACAGAAATGTTACTTAAAGCTTATTCACAATTATTAAACATATATTCTGGGGATTTTAAAGTCCAGCGCTTATAATATCTCTCTTGGTATTCAACTCTTAGGCCCTTGTGACTGGGAGTGCTACGCATTCCCTCTTTTCCGTGTAGCCACAATGTTGAGCTTTTCTCCCCGGTGTGCCGTAATGGTAGTCATAAATTGGGTGCTTGTTCAACAGAGAGGTGGCCAAGGCTGTCGCTATGCTTCTCGTATTTTAACCTAAATACAGGTATACCATAAATGATTTACAATCTGACCATTAAAATGTCATCTGAGCAAAACTTCTAAGTTAAAGAACATGGTGTAAGTCAACTTGTTAGGGCAAGTTTTTACTTTTCTTCCTTCTTTCTCCTCTCTTACCTCACTCACCAAACGGCCAAATGTGCTTTCAGCTTCTTTCAGCTCAAATCATAGCTTTGATCTCACATAGAAAAACTGAAAAACACAGCTGAACAATCGATCAGATGTACAGAATGAGAAATAAAAAATGTTGGAAGGTTTAAATGTTTTACCATGATTTTGCCCAGTCATGTCTGCTACATGAATTCAATATCTTATTCCCATAATAGGCCCAGTCTCAGCAGAGTAAGGCGAGACAAAGTGATATGAAAGACAAAAACCAGCTTGCAAAATGTGCCCTCTGCTGGATTCTGACAGAAATGTTCACAAAGAGAGGTGCAGAGTGGACTACGTCTTAACACCACAGATGACTACTTAATTCTATTTGTGTGAGCATAATACTAAGGGTTAGGACATTTTTGATTTGTATAACTGCACAAAATACGTTCTGTGAGATGACGGTGGCCATTCGTGAGAAAACACAACTAAGGAAAACAATAGACACAGCAAGTCTCCTGGTCACACTGCGATTGTTCTCTGAAGATAAATGAAGATAAATGACCAGCCATAATTTCTGACAAAACAATCCCACTTGATCAGCCACAAGAACAAAGAGAAGACTTGCATCCTGCCAAGAGGAAAGGCCAACATCTCTGTGTACAGAGGCCAAGAATAAAGAGCCCATCAATAAATCAACTTAAATCAATGACCCAGTGAATGCCTTGTATTTCCAACTTAGAGTTTCTAGTTTTCATATGCTACATAGACACACAAAACTGCAAACTAAATTTCAATTACTTGTTACTGTTTGGTGCTATCAATAGCCATGAAACAGTCATACCAGTTAATGAATGCATTGTATTAATTCTATTTTGTATTTTTCAAGGTTATTACAGATTCACACAGTTCATTTAATGCAAAACAGCTAAACACATTTCTGCTTTGATTTTAATATAAGTTTGGTGTCCGTTACCAGAAGTCAAAGTACAGTAATGGTAAAACTAAGCTGTCATCAGATTCGATAATAACTTCACAGATAAAGTCATGCAGGTCAAATGGGTAGTGTCTCTTTTAAATCTAAAGGTTAATTTGGAACAATGGACATGCATGTTTCTGCAGGGTGGAGGAAATATTCTAGGAGAAACTGTAACGATATTTTTTGTACAAAGGTTAAAACCATTGTTTAGATATTTTAAGTATTTCATCACTTCTCCTTGAGCGCTCTGCTCTGGACTGTGTGAATTTACCACACTTGAAGCCACACTGAACTGTAACACACAAAAGCTCATAGCAAATTACAAGGCGCTAATACTCATTCAGAGCAGAGGAAGAGCTGTTGGCCATGTAGTCAGAGCTGCGACAGAGGCGTGGTGGGAACGCATTACACTAGCATTACCTGGCTGTTGTACCATTTGCCCACTTGCCCAATGCAGTGCGCAAAGCCATCTCCTCCAGTGTTCAATCTATTCTATGTCAAAGGATCGGCTCTCAAGAGACCCAGAATACAAGTTGTTTTATGTGGTGAAATTACAAGACTACCACAGGCAGACACACACACAGGCATGCGTGTGCGCGGTTAGGAGAACACATAAATTCACGTTGCTTGCATGAGAGACAACAATGGGATGGAGGTGAATTAAGTTTGGTACAGAAAGAAAGGCTTTTCTGACCCATCCATCAAGAATAATTGCAATCTAGTGCCTGCATCAGTTGAGATGAGTCTGACGAGAAGCACTCCTCCCTGCTCACCTAGCCACAGCTGTAAATAGGGGGGGTTGGGAGGGATGGGTAGTTCTTCTTTTAAGTGAGGAGATGGTCTGAAGAGCACCACCACAGGTTTGGTTTTACAAGCAGGATCCAAATCAATGCAATTAGACCATAATGTGCTCCATAAACCTCAGAGAGAGGAGTCACTGAGGGGAAAAATGGCAGAAAGACATTTACATGTTCATAGCTTTAAAGGGAGGCCGAGCTATATTAAAGAGAAAATGAAATTACAAGGCCATAGCGCTGAGACTACACCTTAAACACTCTGCTTATACAGTGCATGCACACACACATACCCACCTACACAAACACAGGCATACACCCACACCATGCATCACCTCTTATCCGTTGTTCCCTGATAGAACCCACAAGGGGTCTAAATGTGACGAAAAGGATTTCAAACAATCCAGACTGCTATTTAGGGAGGTTAATTGGTTGGTCTGGTGCCAAAGAAAGATTCAACGAAAGCTGAATCCGAGTCGGGGCTGTAAGGCATACTTCAACTGATTTCTAGGAATGTCGGACCGCTGCCGTTTTGCAATCATACCCTGGCAAGTTTCGACAAGTCTGATCAAAAAGATGGACTTCTTAACTGGAAAGGGATAAAATAGAAAGGTCACTACACTCAAGTGCTGCTATGATGTCCAATCACATCACAGATAAGTTACTGATAACTCAGTTACCAGATAGCAGGGCAGTACATACTCTAGGAAGACTGCAGTTCAGTGCTGCAGCACAGCTGTAATTTTTAACAATCACAGAGTGATGGCCAAATAGAGGTCGTTTCCTTTCTGTGACCCCACCTAGTCCACTGGCTAAATGTAGCTATAAAGAAGACAGACCCAATAATGATGACAGGCCCAGCTAAAGACAGTCAGGCATCTTGCCACACAGCCAGACTCCTTTGAGACTGTAAAATCTAAAAGAGCTACAATAAAACATATAAAAGCATGTAGTTATCTTCAGGCGCGCTTCAAAGACACGTGCCAGGTAAATATGCAGTTTGGCTTAATATATCACCAGGATGATTAGACTGTGAAACTACAACTCTGTGACTCCTGTGGATGCATATGCAGTATGTCCTCAACCCTGTCTAACCTCACCCCAGGTTACTACAGTGGGTACATACATAGCAAAACTCCTTCACAGAGGTATTACATTTCCCCAAACCTAATCGCTCACCCACACAATAAGAACCATAACAGATAGGGGCCACATCTCATCCATGCCCCCATTCTGGACTGGACCTTATCTGCAGGGAAACACATTTCAGCTGGGGCTTGTCCTCGTGCCGGAGACTGGCCTGCTGACGGTGGGCTCTCAGGGCTTAACCTGGACTTAGTGCACCTCCTCTCTCCCCCAGCAGACACTCCCCCATCTCTCCCTGCCCCCTACTCAGCACTAGATCTAGCCCTTGCACCTGTCCCTTCACAACGGAAGACACTAACGCTGCACAAAGGGGAGTTACAGAGCCTGTCAAGTTATTAAAGTTTAATCCCGCTAAGAAGAGCATATTCTGACAATGAATTATAGATGACACAGGTTAGAGTGTCCTATATGACCTCCATTCCACCAGACTTACTATGGTGGGTTTTAATAAACTGTATTATCAACTGAGTGAGGATGCTGCCCAAACCTAGATGGAGTTTCATATAGGAAGCATGAAGGCAAATCTAATCCTGATGTGAATCACAGCTGTGGGGGTTCAGGGTCTGGCTAAATCTGCGTACACAAGATGGCGGGGTGTATCGAGCTGAAACCTGCAGCAGATATTCTGGAACAATTACGAGAAGGGGGACGTTAATTCACTCACAGGCGCTTGTCAGTGACCCCACAGTATTGCATTTGTTTAGTCTTTTGGGAGCTAAACAGAATTGCCCCTTCAACCATCTGTCAAAAATTGGCAAAAGACAGTAAATGAGTTTTAAAATTCAGCAGAGACCAATTGTCCTTCCTTGAAATTATTTTATTTGCCCCCTCCCCCATGAGAAAAGTAATACCGGCTGTGCTCTTGACAAATCAAGCATGGTGATTTGCTTCTCCAACGGATTGTCTGTTTAAAATTATATAATCCACTGATTTATGCAAAGTAGTTCACAAACGAATAACTCAATAAATACAAATATGAAAAAATGAACTGAATTTGATTTGATCTGCCGACAAATAATAAAATCTTGAAATATGGTAAATGTCTCACTTTAAAATAATGCCATTTTGATATTTTCTCAAAATATGTATTCATTAATTACGCAACACAAAAAGTATTTAATAGAGGTGGTTTGCTGAGATTGAATCTTAATTCTTACAAATTAAAGCAGTCAATAAAATGTTGCTACATCAGTGTGTAATTCTGAATTATTTGATGAGTGGCTACTATTTTACAAATATGGAAAAAAAAAAATGACATAGCACCAAAATATGACCTAGTGTTTGTGCTGAAATTCAACTGAATGACTGTCATTACAGTAATGATCTTGGAATGTTAAAATCAGTAGTTTGGTCTAGACTGAACAACAAACTAGTTACAGCTAGTATTTTAAATACATTGTCAGATCTAAAGAAGAAGAGTTGGTAATTCAAAATCACCTACTCTACACCATCATAGTTTAATAACTGGTGATGGCCAGTGACTTTTACATTAAATATTATGTTCAGCTATGCATTAAGGTTTGTACTACATCACTACAACCACAGATGGACAGTACTGTATGTAGCTGTCATGCTGAGGTCAGTGTGTTTGATGTGTAACCTGGAGCCGGGATAACTTCCTATATCACGTGGCTATCCTATGCAGTCCAGACCAGGGGCCTCTCATTACAGACTGGAATCCTGCGTCTAAATTGTAGGGCATGGATGTTGACTCCCTGATTCTGGAGTAATGGGATCCAGGGTCATCATTATCAAGTACACAGGACCTACATCGTGGAGGCTTTTACAGTCTTCAAACAGCTGCTTTTTAGCCCCAAAAACCACATTCCACTCCCATCCCCTTTCGTAGAACCTCCCTTCCCCACAGTGCTAATCCCGGCCAGTTGAGAAGCCTTGTATTTAAGGAAAGGCCTGAAGTAAACATTTTGCAGCTGTAGCCATGCTGGGAAAAAGACAGGTCAAGAAGCTCATCGTAATACTTTCGACTCTACCTGAGGAGTGGAGCGTCCACCTATGTTTCAAATGGAAGAACAGTCTAAGAACACTTCAGTGACTCTATTTCCAAATAAATAGGTAGATAAAAACATAAGGGAGGGCTGTAAAGCTTTTACATGCGCATGGAATGAGATGTTATATGTTTGTCTCTTCAGGGTGCACTGGGTTCAACAATAAGATAAACAATATTGGAGAGCCACATACAACAGTTGTTGACAGAGCTTTTGGAGAACCAGCAGTAGCTGTCATCTCTGGACATCACTATCAGCATGGTGGAGAAACAACAACGTAAGCAAACACAGTAATTACCTAGTCAGAGAATGGGGGTTGTGTTTGTGGGTAAATGGCAGGTGGTTATGATAAGTGGTGAGGCTATTGTGCCAGCAGGCCTTGCCTAGCCCAGTTAAAGGTGGGGAGCCATACAGGAAAGAAGATTACTACTGCAACAGTGTCTTATGGGTTCCTTGATAGCTACCATTATCTTTTCTATAGTGCATTTAGAGGCAAAACACACCTTAAGCAGTGTCCCTTCCTAATGGAAAAGAGAGAAGAAACTCATCATTGGTAATTGCATTACCAAAAATGCATGTTTGACATTAAAAAGTCTCAATTCTCTCATCACAGTCGTGGAGTTTCACAGGGGTTATAATTGTACAATTTCCATTTAAATGAGGTTGACAGAACACTGTAGGGGGCTAGAGTTGCTTGTGCTTTGTGACAGTGTACTGCATATTAACAAAGGTAGAGAGAAAAAATTCCCTTTAAAACACTACAGTAAAGTAAAAATAAGGTAGGGCTCTAATGGTGTGACAAATCAAAAGGGCACTTTTTAATACCAATAGCACCTGGCGCATGCTAAGCAGAGTTAGGATCTAGTTCTTCCATAATACCATATCCCTGAAGACCTGCAATCTCAGCGCCTATGGAAAGATAGAAGCAGGGTTGTGAACAGTCCTTCTCAGAACATGCTGTGTGTGTGAGGGCAGCCCAGTGGGGCTGCTACAATTGGTTGTGATCTAAACCCCAAGAGGCCAAACCAGAGCGTGATCCTTGGGTCAGTTAAGCTCCGCTCTCTGGTCTCTATTCTCTGCTCTGCTCCTTTTATCCAGCTCTCTCAACTAGTCATTACAGAGGTTCCTCTTCCCCCCGTAGGTGGAGGGAGCCTTCATGTGGCTCAGTGCTATATACATGTCCAGTATCACCACCGCTGCTGCAGCAGAGTAGGAAAGAAGGCAGACCGCGGTGGATTAGGTGGGCTTGACTGGAGCAGTGCGGGAAAGTGGCTTATATTTCAGTGGAGGATTGTGGTGGTAATGGGAGCAACGTTGTCTGGATTTTTGACACAAACGACCTCAAAAGCATCAGAACGCACAACACTGCGACAGATCGAACCCGCAACGAGGCAACACGTTAATTTTATGTGACATCAAAGGGCCGTCGGGTGTATCAAAACTCTGTTTCGCACACACATGTACGCGCTATAATGTCAGTGTTGAAACTGCTCTGTATACAAATGTGCCTTTAAATTGTGCTGAGGATGAACGGCGTGAGGGTAAACATTTACATTTTATAATCAATCAATCATGAAAAGAGTGAGATGAATACAAATGCATTTACATATTGACAACATGGTGATATTTTCTTTCCAATGCATGGCTGGTTCAAGATGAAACGACACTGTCTGTCTGAACATACAGCGCCGCTCTCACCACGCAGATTTATCACAGACCTTCACTACACACTGTCACTGATGTCTTAAATTTACAAAGGGTCACAAAGGAATTTACAAGGTTGAACATATTAACACAATAAAGCAGTTTTCAGGATTCATGAAGCTGTCACTCTGTTACAAGTCTAACGACTATTAAACTTGAAAACGAGTGCTCCCATTTCGCTGCTTTCAGCAGAACGGTCTGATGGAAGGACCGAGATGTAAAGGGGAGGGGAGAGAGCAAGGAGACCAAAATGGGCATATTGTTAAATTAGAGAGAATTATTACAGAGATGCTATTTGTCCCATTAATCATTAATCATTCTATATGTGCGACCTAGCTGAGATGTGGAAATTATCCGTCCTCTGTCAATATTCTCTTATCAGGAGGCAATAAGGCCGTGTTAGACCATCTCCCCGATGCTAGCCTCTGCTCTATTATTAAAACCTGTGGGGGTTTCAGCAGAGTCTAGTGTCCAACAACCAAGTGAGCATACACCATGGACCCCTGGCGCATTGCTTAGCCACATTAGCCAGCACCCACCGACCCAAATTTTATTACTAACTCATTACTGAATCGAGCTCAGCCATGAGAGAGCAGCACTGAATCATAAAGCACTCATTTAGCACCACATCCAGGGACAGATTCTCCTTTATGTTGGCCTGGACTTCACTGTAAAACAAAAAAAGGGTCACTATTTCAACTGCTGAGGCATAAACAATGTGTCTAATGTGTTTAAAAGTATCAAATACAGCACCAAACCTTTACCATGATCATCTAAAGATATATTAGCAAAACATTCTTCATTACTCCAAAATGTATTTGTTGATCTGTTCAATCAGTCCGACCCTAATCAGAACAGCAATTAGTCTTTATGTGCAACTATTTCCAAATGAACAAGTCAAAGATTCTTAAGTTGTCAATTTACTCTGGCATTGTTCATTTATGTCACTGAAAGTGTTAGGGAGGTATTCTGACTATGTGAGGGGATAATCTTTGCAGGAAAAATATGAATGAATCAGTCACGCTGAAAGGGTTAGGATTTATTTTTTACAGTGCACAGGAAAAAAGAAGACCAAAGTAGGAAATTAACCTTTAGTCGTAGCCAGTCTGCAGCAGCTCATTAAATTGAAAAAGAAGCAGACCACAGGTCCTGCCCTCTTTCCACTGGGATATTTCATCAATTGAAGGCGGTCTATTGTTTCCTTTAGTTTGTTATACCTATTCATATTTGTCACATCAACAGTGCAGGATGTTGAAAATGCATTTGTGGACTTACCTGGTCAGGATAAGGTCCGGCAACAAGTCATCCGGAGGCAAAAGAAACAAAAGAAAGAAAAATGAAGGTTAGCTATTAGGCTAAATGTGATTGACCAGTACATTTAAGCAGGTATGATGGAGGTGTTAAAGGCACATTGATGAGACAGTAATGTTGCTGCTACATTTCCAGCATGCACACATAGCAACCCACACACTCACAGATTCAAAGAAACTGTCATATACAGATGGACAGGCGGCGGGTTTAAACAGTCAGCACATGTAGGCAGTAGATGTCTGCACAGTTACTAATCCAGGAGAGTACTTCCTGTGTGTACTTTCTGAGACAAATATCTGAAATAATTCAGATAGCATTGAGGAATATTGGCAAAGCTTTCGGAAGCTTGCCACAGGATACGTATGTTTACTGGATTTCACATTTCCTGAAATGTCAACATTGGCAACATTTGTTTGAAAAATACCAGTCGTGAAATCCGTTCGATACACAGTGTAATGTATTCAGACAAAACGCTCAGTAAATAAAGTATCGGGGTGAAAGGTGACGATCTGTGATCTATGTGACGCAGTCTGATTGTTGTTTCCAGATATACAGTAGGCGTCTCTACATCTCAAACAACCTCTCAAGATTTCCACGCATTCCACCATCTGTGCTTTACAGAGAATGGTGCAATAAATCAAGGAAAATATGCATTCAAGGGCTACAGTGTGGGAACAAACAACATGTCAATATGAAACGCCAGAGGAGATGTGTTCGAACTAACGTCTGTGCATTGCTCTAGGAAAATGACAGCAATTTAATTTTACTCCAGTGGTTTGCGTGCAGAGCTGCCTCCTACGGCCAAGTATACATATTATGGACCGTAACAGTATACATCATGGGATACAGGTTTTTCTTAAAACCACAGCATCCACTGTTATCCAAGATGCTGATTATCATTTTCTGCTCATTGTCAAGCTTTTATTCTGCTCCATGTCCGCATTATGGAAGCAGCCATGTTTTTTTTGTTTTTTTTTAAATCACCTCCTCCTCCTTGTTGTATCCAGCATTTTAGGACATTTCTTTGTTTTCAAACAAACCACAGGCTCTCATGTTTTCTGGACAACTTGCTGGTAGAAACCGATGACAACAAAGCCTCCAGCGAATCTTCAGTCCCGAATCAACAGATATCCTGCTGCGCTGCTGTTGAGAAAACGCCAGATTTATGCCGGATCTACACTGAACCAAATATAATCTATATAATACCGTCCTGAGTATGACATAGATACCTTGTTAGCATTGAGAATTCAGAGGGATGACACATAACACAGCTCTACTCCGCTATGCATGTCCCTTTAACACAGATCACCTCTGTGACCATCTCCCTGTTATCTGAGAGACTGAATGACAATGTTCCTCCAGTTTGTGTGTGTACCTTTCGTACAGATCGGTGACAGCACAACATCCCTCCCTCCGTCGAACAGGCTGCATAAAAGTGGTTTACTTCTTTGCTTTCTGGCAGACTAAGCACAGCTTAGTGCATTACTGCCTGCCACTGGGGAAGTTATGTCATTGCTACTTTAGATCTGCAAGGGCTCAACCAGTCAGCACATGATCCAAAATCCATACTCTCCAGATCAGACAGAATGATGGGTACAAATCATGAATACATGCATGTTTTGGAAAACCAGTTCTTGAACAATCAAAGCTTGTTAAAATGCAGATAAAGGGTAGCTGTCCCTGTATCAAGGGAGTGTGTAAAATTAAAAAATATTCTGTCATCAGGTCAATTGATACCTAAAAGATGAACAAGACACTTTTTGTGATCCTCAGGGGGGACATATTGACTTTTTTAGGGAATGACATATGAGCAAAGAAATGAAGAAACAATCCTCTTTTATGTTTAGTGACCATTTTCCCATTTCCATTTTTATAGCCGGAAAAGATCTGTTTAAGAGCCAGTGTCTCTTCTAATGAGATGTCACTTGATTTAGGGTCGGCCCGCTTTAAGACTACAGTGTTTCACACAGGCCGCTCTGACGGTCAATAGAAATCAATACAGCCGATGCAATTATTAATACAGTCCTAGGCCGTTAGATGTGAATGAGACAGATGACATTAGAGCAGATTGATCTAGAGGGAAATGGATTTCATAAAGCACTCAATGCCTTTATTATATTCCACACAATGGAGAGTCTGAGGAGGCTAAAGGCATGGGTGCTACAATTCTATACTTTCCACTCTACGAACACCACAGGAAATTAAACTACACATCTACATGCTGTAATTTAGCACATTGTTATAATACACTGTTACTTTTGTGTTTAATCTTGTCCCCGTGACCTCGATAGTATTGCTGTTTTTAAATATTTAACCACCACATTGTGATATTTTGCACTACCATCGCTCTTTTACCAACATTAAAAAAAAAAAGAAGAAATTGCCAAGCACATTTCAACACAGCTATTCAGACAAATGTGGAATAAACTCTGAATTCAACATGAATGTGTTGGTGATATTTCACTAAAACAATGCAGTCAATACTCTGCCTCCACCACATGTCTAACGAAGAATGATGATGTTCTTGGTAAGGAGCCTGTGAGTCTCAGGTGTCAGTCCTAAATGAATATTCACCCTACAGATGAACCTTGTTCCCTGTAGGCCTGCGGCTCTAAATAACTGAGCTTTAACGCTGGTAAACCAAAGCAGCGTCTATGTTTGGTTTTAGGGGGTTTGTTTAAATAACCTCAAGCTCTCCAGACCCAGACATAGTATACCAATAAAGCCTGCTTATTGTCACCAAATCCCCTCAGCTTCATTAACAACAATAGGCACAAAAAAAAACAACATAAAATTGTATTTTGAGCTGGGGCTTAATGAGATGAAACCTCATATCTTGCCAGGGGCAACTTGTGTAACTGAGGCATAACTATTATTATGGATGTAACCCATGTCCCCTTAATTATCACTGAGGCTCAAAAGAAGCTTTGTGACACAATCTGATAACAGTATGTGTTTGCTTTTTTTTTTTGTTTTGTTTTGGGGAAAAATTGACAGGAGCCAATTTTAGCCAGAGCCGTAAACCCACAGTGACAGCTTTGCTGATGAATATTTGGTATATTAGCGAGGGAGCAAATGAATAGAGTTAGTGTAATGTAAGGAAGAGCGACAAATATTACTTGACTAGCATTTAGTTCATATACCCCCTTGAACCTTTCAGTCTACTCATCGTTTTGGTTTTCTAGCCCACAGTTCTCCCCTCAACATCGTTTCCATAACTCATTTCAGCACAACCTGCCCAACACCAAACAACACATCAGACATAACACATCTGGTCAACACAGTGAATCATCAAGAAAATTGGGAGCTTATAACAGTCAAAGCATTAAATGTGTATTAATTGTTTGGACAACACAGCAGTCACACACCACAGAGCAATCCAACTGTAGCAGCTTATTTTGGAAACCACAATTTGGGACTAATTTGGTATTTATGTGGAATGGAATGAAACCATGGTATATGGCAAGCTTTTATACTTCTCATATTCAGTGATGTCAGTTTTATAACCCCTTGGAAAGGTGAAAAGCCTGAGGGGGTGAATGGCCAGTGAAGGGTATAAACTGAGTGAGTCAGAGTGTGTCCTGAAATGTGACAGCAGCTGGTGTGTGAGCCAAGCAGCGGCTGCTGCGCTGCCACGGCCAGGCAAACAAGACAGCAAGGCTGCCCCAGACTCCACATAGGTAGTGGAGGCACAAGGCCACACGCAGTCATACGACTATTCATGCACGCACACAAATACACACACATTCATAAAAAAAACATTTACAAAACAGATGCTGCGCTTGCACATCAGCAGTCGCTCAACAAAACCCACACATGTTTGCGTTCCTGGAAATTTCAGCAAGCTACTGGCATTTTCCCTGCACTAATCCAGCATTTCCTCTAAGTAGCAAATCCTGTGGTCTTAAAGCATTAATAACACTCAATGATCCCATTTCTGCTGAGTCCATGTCCCCCTCACACTGTTCAGAGAAAAGGATCCAAAAATCTGGATCAACAGCCAGTTGACTAAAGTTATTTGGCTGTTTATGAGTCAACTCATAAACAGAGCTGTTTGGGAATCCACTTCAAAAGCCTGCTTGGAGTGTTGTGCCTTTTAGGTGTAAAAAAAAAAAAAAAAAACTACCCACCTAAACACAACCTACCTCACCTAATGTATACAGTGTCTGAGGTTCAATTTTGTGTTTGTTGGTTTTTGTTGCTGCCCATTGGCATCCTAAAAAAAAAAAAGGTTTTCAAAAGTCAAATAATATGACAAGAATCAGATTATTATTTTTTTTAATGTTCTATTCCACAGGGCTGGACACTTTATCTACAGTGTGATGTGAAGGTTTCAGATGTTCAGGTCAGAGTTTATCATCTGTCTACATCCAGAGTGACAGGCAGAATAATAAGTCGGCTCAAAGACAGTTTTCACACTTAACTTAACACTTAACTTGGATCTGACAGTGGCACTGTTTAAATAGGATGTTTTAAAGTCAGCAAATTCTAATCTAAATGATACCAGAGCTGTAATTATATATCAGAGGCCCGACTTCATAGATTAAAACAAAAAAAAAAAAAAAGCTGAACATAGTTTTTCATTTTAATCACCAGCGTCTGACTACATGTGGAACAGCACTAATAATTCTTTAATTAACATGTTGACTAGGAATAGCAGAGGGCACTATTACTTCCCTCCCCCTGCTTGGGCTCATGTGATCTCTGCTTTACACACACACACACACACACACACACACACACACACACACACACACACACACACACACACACACACACACACACACACACACACACACATACACACACACACACAAACACACACACACACACTCACACACACACACACGCTCTCACACACACACACACACACTCCCACCCTCACACACACACACACACAGACACTCTCACACACACACACTGACACTCACACACAC
>OMNW01035592.1:21589-35661 GCA_900303245.1 Selene dorsalis
GAGGTCTTGCTGCCTTTTTCCAGCAGCTCGTTGATGGGCAGGGAGGACTCCTTGACCACCAGCCGGCTCTGGTTGCCCGGAGCTGGATCCACAAAGCTGCTCTGACCCTTTTCTATTAGGGTGTACAACTCTGAGTTTAAACACACAAAACATTTGCGTTCAGTTTACACAACTTGAATGAGTGGTGTCATCAGAACTCCTTTGATTCCACAATAGGCTATAGCAGTAGACTGATTTGCATAGTGGACCTTACCTTGATTTAAAACACTAAATATACCAAACATGTAATAATGAGAATCTACATCTATGATATAGTGAATTTTACATCAAGCCAAGTTACATGTGAACTTAACTCATGTAGCACATTATCAAATCTATCTAGTTTTATCATGGTCAAATGCATAGTCCACTTTTCAGTATCACCCAAGACTGTTACATTATTTTTTGTATTTTTTTTTTAGTGATACATAGTAATACATATTCAGATCCATAATTTGTAACTATTACATCCAAGGCTTAAGAGTTTAAAAGCAATCAAATAAATCTAAGTAAGAAGTAAGAAGTGAGGCTGTAGCTCTAAGAAAACCAGTGCTGCTCAAAATGTAAAAATTGACCCCAAAAATCTGAAGAATGACAAAAACAAAGTTTACACTCACCGTTAACAACACGCTCCTCTGTGTTGTATAGAGGAAAGCCTAGAAACAAGAGAAACACAGTAATTCCTGTCATCCTGGATGTTCACTGAGATCACGCTTTAAGGTCTGCTACAGAGCTGGGATTCCTGGGATTTTTATACTGCCCACTGAGTTGTGAGAGGGAAAGGGAGGCGGTGGGACGTCCCAAACATAGAAACAAACAGTTGGGCATGACACTCCCTTCATTCATACATGGTTGTTTACAATATAAGAGGAGAAATATGTCTCTTAGTAGATATTATCTGCTGTTTACTGAGTTGCATCTAATGGAAAGGGAAACTAGATTTATCTTCTGACAGGTGGTGTCCACAATGATGACTAAAATGATGTATTCATAGTTTATTATTTTACTACATAAGAAATTTGAATGGGTAAGATAAAACACTCACTATTTCAAGTAATGGTTGAGAGTTATCCTGCTTCAATGCTGGATTTGATCATTGACCTGAACGTGTTTAAAATTGCCAGACTTTACTTCCCTCTAATGGCCATAGTGAGAAACTGCAGCATAACATTAGATATTCCAAAATCAATACTTCTTGTGTCATAGTGACCACTATTTCTTTAGATCATTTGTACAGTTTCATTGTTAATCAACTGGCAAAAACAGTATATTTGCCATTTTTACCATCTTCCTGATTCAGATAAAGAAGTCGGATGATGCATCTTAACTGTGATGTTTGCAGTATGTCATTGCATACGGTACAATTTGTAACGCATTAATGACAGGATAAACACACACATAGTACTTCAAGTAGGCTTATAATAGGCTCAGTGATTTGATTTGGGTGACCATGGGGCATGCAGCCAAATGAGATGTGCCAGAAAGGCTCTTTTCAAGGAAAGGGATAACCAAGGCTTGGACTAAGAGCTGCAGCTGCAGCACACTGAGTCAGGAAAGGCCTGAATTTTCTTAAGAGGTACAAGGCAGCACAGGAAGGAGGTTTTGTCATTTAGTCAAATGTGATATTTCTTCATCCATATGTCAGAAAGACAGGCCAAGATCGACTCAGAAACGTTTGGGTGCACTAGTGGGAAAAACAGACAAAGTTGGATATCATCTGCACATTATGAGAGGCCATGTGCCCAGATAATTGCATCCATGAGTTGGTGCATACTGTAGAGAAGAGGGGTGCCAGTACTGTTACTTGGGGCACTCCCGTAGGGAGAGGATGGAGTGAAAATATTTGTCCTTGCTGTGACACACTGAAGCAGCTCCCAGTAAGTAAGCACTTTACTCAGGATGCCCATATCAAAGAGTGTGGACAGCAGGATGTGGTAAGGCTGCTGATAGCCAGGTCCAGCAAAGATAAGAACTGAGCTGCAGCTCTAGTTGCCTTAAGGGCTGTTTCAGTTGAGTGGTTTGCAGGGCCAGAGTAATTCTGAGACCTGATTAAAACCCACTCGTATCACACTTTCAAATGCGAATGGAAATGATGAATGCCATGATAATGTATTTTATGATTTAGAACCATACAAATAAATTGAACTGTTCCACTTATTTTTCCATTTCCTTATTTTAAACCAATTTACAGAACCAGGCTACATAAATAAGACAGCTAGCAGGAAATAAGCAGATAATGCAGATAAGCTGTAGAAAAAAACAGGGAGATCATAAAAAGGTATGCCAAACATAAAATGTGCTTAACAATGTCTTTCAGCGGAGGGACCTAGTTTTTGTGCTTTTGCATAGAAGAGATCTTCAATTACATATGATCAATCCTTTATGTAGCTTATAACGTATTCAAATCAAATAGTACTTCCGTGGCTACTCTTAATTGCAGGGGTAGCCATATTTCTTCTGCATGTCATATTCGTCATGTTTAATCAGTGTTGATATTGATCGGTTATAGATTGCTAAAAGACTACACGTCACTTACGATCTGGCGACGAAGTGAGGCTATTAGCGGAGGATAAGCTGATGCACTAACAAGACAACGTCGTGGGTCATCATTCTACTCATCCATGTCTGGACAAGCCCAGAAAAGGAAGTTAAAGACGACCCAGATGGGACTCGAACCCACAATCCCCAGCTCCGGAGGCTGATGCCTTATCCATTAGGCCACTGGGTCATTACGCCGTACAATGCCAAGAATTTAGCTTATCAAATCAAACCTGCGATATGAGGTTCATTGACGCCTCTGACATAGGATATATACATCGTGGAGTAAAGAAAATACCCATAATTGTCCATATTGAGAAACAGTGTTCGCTTCATCTCGCGATACTAACACCGGTTGCCTTTGACAACGTTTTGTTGTTTGATGCATTTTTTTTCTAATCGTGGGTTTTGAGGAGGAGCTTGGAGGCCAACTGACCAATAAGAAATCAGAAACGACACAGGGCGGTATGTCCCTGACGTCACATCTATTGTAAGAAAAAAATAGCCTAGGAGAAATCTGCAAGGTAAGCCGGGAGCACATGCTCTATGCCTAACTACACATTTAAATAAATGTATTAGCACTTTAATCGTTTAAGTCGTTGCCTGTGCCTCTACTTTGATAACACTGCCTCAATTTCTATGATTTTCAGCGGGATTTTGGGGTGTTGGTTTACCAAACAGGCTCCGTGTGCAATGGGCCACATGGTGTTAGATAACCGGCTTGGCTTCAAGACAAGCACAAGCGGACACTTAATTTGTCGCTAACCTGGTTTAACTCGACGACGCCGGTGAAAGCAGTCGTTGGTTCGGCCGTTTGATCGTTGAATTCCCGTCTTTCCACAGGGAGTGTGTATAACGTTTGTGGAACCGTTTGTCTTGCTCAACGGTCAGGAATGTCAGCTGGCAGCGACAGCGGAGTTCGGCTCAACCAATTCAAAAACAAAGGGAAAGATGCCAACGTAAGCCCTGCTCGCAAGGACTGGAATAAACTACACATAGAAATATTCTGCTGGTAGTCCAAACTGCATTGTTCTGTACATACACAAGCTTGCCGATCTATAAAACTTTTATGGGTGTCGACATTTTCAGGAGCTAAGGCGAAGGAGAGCGGAAGTCAACGTGGAGCTCCGAAAAGCTAAGAAAGATGATCAAATCCTCAAGAAGAGAAATGTCCAGAGTCTTCTGGACGAGCCGACCTCCCCTCTGCAAGAGAAGGATCCAAACGCACAGGTAGTCTGCAGCTGATCTGGTCTGCTCAACCGCCCCCGGCCGCCCTCTTGATTTGGCGGGGTGCAGTAAATAGAACGCACCTGCCATGTTTGAAATATGATTATTGCCTATAAACGGGCTACGTCACCCTACATGTCAACATCTGACACCACTACACCATGAAAGTAGGCCGTTTGCACACAGTGGTCAAAGGTCAGTGAGAAACTTGGTGCAAACCTAAGGTGAGCGCCTGATGATAGGAGTGTGAACGTTATTCTACCTCATTTTACTATAATACTGATATTTGCATCAACCTGATCCTGTCACCTTAACATGCTTCAGTGAATTCCACTGGTTGTTTTTAACTGCTGTTTGATCCAGCTTCACTTGCCAGACAAGCAGTCATCTATTGTTTCTGTTTCCATAGCCTCCTCAGCATTGGTCCGTGGACGAGATTGTAGCTGGTGTAAACAGCCAGAACCTTGATCATCAGCTGCAGGCCACCCAGGCTGCCAGGTAAAATAGTTTTGAACAACACTTGAAGTGTGTTTACATGTTATTATAATAAGCATCTTCATTATTAGATTTTTACTGAGGCATTATTCTCACTTACAGTAAAGGCAGCTTAAGGCCAATTTGTCCATCATATGCTCAGATCATTGGGGTTAAAAGACAGTCTTATGGGGACTCTTGTTTAGTTTCAGTTATATAACACAGCAATTTGTCTATACCCAAACCTGTCAAACACCATTCCTTGTTTTTCCCTCCAGCTAGTTATTAAATGAATGAATTTGACATTGTCACGACTTTACTTTCTCTCTCTTCCCCACCTTCTCTTGATCGCTAAACCAACTGTGTTTGTGTGTTTTATGTATAGAAAGCTCCTCTCCAGAGAAAAGCACCCACCAATTGACAGCATAATTACTGCCAACCTCATCCCAAGGTTTGTTAGTTTTCTGGCATTGTCTGAATGTCCTCCCATCCAGTTTGAGGCAGCTTGGGCTCTGACCAACATTGCCTCAGGTACATCAGACCAGACCACTGCTGTTGTGGAAGGAGGGGCCATCCCAGCCTTCATCAGCCTGGTGGCATCGCCCCACCCGCACATAAGCGAACAGGCCATTTGGGCCTTGGGTAACATTGCAGGTATTCTCTTTGTGATTTTTAATACTTATTTCACTTCTGGTGCTCTGTCACTGTACACTGCATTCTTAGATTGTCTATCTTATTTGCATAGAAATGTGTTGTTGTGAAGAGCTGCATCCTTTCATTTTGGCTGGAAAAGTTGTTGGTCTCCAGAGGTTGTAACAATGAATTAATTAACAAATAATGGTATGCCATAAAACTGCAACTTGTTGTTGTAAGTTCATTGTGGTCATCAGTTGCTAAGAGAATCTGACACTTGTTTTAGTCAGGTAAAGTATTAGACCAACGCATAATGAAAGCTAAGCACTGACATACTATGGGAATATAATAACATGCAGAAAGCTCTTGTTCATGAAGGGCTTCCTTTCAAATTTTTAACCATATTCCCCATCTTTCATGGTAAAGCATCCATAAGGAATTTTCATGTTGACTAAAGATTGAAGAGATCTTTTTCTTCATTCAGGTGATGGCTCAAATTACAGAGACCTAGTTATCAAACATGGAGGACTCCAGCCGCTCCTGGCCCTGCTTGCAGCCCCTGACCTGTCTGCGTTTCCTGTGAGTTTCCTTTTCTAAACATATTTGCACTGCTGGGTTTAAGAAGCACTTTTATGGTACATGTCAGTACAGCCTTGTTAAGACCCAGTATGTTCTATCCAGATACAGCTAATACATATTGCACATGTAGCATCAAAACACGTGTTGGGTACTTTTGTGTTTCCCAGTTTAAATATTTGTTTTCAGGAAAGTTAGGGGGATGTCACTGTATTATGCTGCCTCTGGTGCAGATTAAAAGAAAATACTTACAGTCTATTTTGGTGTATGCAAATCAGCCAGATCCAGCTAGTAATAGATTTGTCAAGCAGTTCATGCACTGCAGAATTGAACTCACTGGTCTTTAGTGTGGTCATGGGTGCATTTATAGTCTATGAGTATATGTTTCTCCATGCTGCATTAGACTCAGATTCCTGCAGCAGGGGATTCAACATGTCTGACACAGTGTTAATACAGCAAGGATACTGTAGTCGTTACTGATGACTGTGATATTCAATGTCAGATAGATTACTGATTGCTACAAGAGGAAGAGCAATAAGCTTCCTATATCTTTTTTTTATCTGCATGTGGTGTTAAGTTATTAATTCCCCTTTTTAAGAGGTAGTGACTAGTTAAGAAGCCTGTTGCACACCACAGAGATTTTTTTTTTGTCATAGAACCTAAAAACACAATTCAGTAATTTGGACAGAACAGTTTTTTCTGGGGTTATCCACAGTGCATAAGTTGTTCAGTAGCTCTTCTTTTAAATTAAATTGAACTCCTATCAAAGATTTATTTAATTCAGCGTCTTTGAATGTTTTGAAAAAAAAATTGCCATATAAAAATTCTGAATTCTTTCTGATTTGTAGATGTCGTAGATATTGCTCTGTACAGAAAAGCTTTGAAAACATTTGAGTCCTGTCAGCAATGTTGGCATGTCAGCTGTCATGTTGTTTCTCTTTGATGCTCCAAAATAACACTTGACTTTTAAACCACTGTACCAGTCTGGCTACCTGCGCAATGTCACCTGGACGCTGTCCAACCTGTGTCGGAACAAGAACCCAGCCCCTCCCTTGACAGCAGTGCAGCAGCTACTTCCAGCCCTGGTGCGCCTCCTGCACCATGACGACAGGGAAGTCCTAGCTGACACCTGTTGGGCTGTGTCCTATCTTACGGACGGCGTCAACGAGAGGATAGAAGTGGTGGTGCAGGCTGGCCTGGTGCCTCGTCTGGTGGAGCTTCTAGCCTGCGGGGAGCTCTCTATTGTGGTATGTGATGTAGCATTTGTCTAACTCAAATGTTTGTGTTAATTTTGCCATTTGAAAGTGCAATTAATGCACGGTCCACAATGCTCTTTTTCATTTAGTACTACAGATAAATATTTAAATAAATTATGAAGGGAGATTTTTTTCATTGCTTAGAAATAATTGCTCTCTTAATTCTGTTTCTGTCATCATGATTAGAGTTTGATGAATGTCATAGCTCCCCTTAATATAATAGCCTAACTAGTTAGTGCTCATTATATGTGAACAAAAATCATCCATCCCTTTTCATATCCATCCTCCTTTGTCTTAAACTCCAAACCTGTCTAATACACTCTTATATAGTGGAAGAAAAACTTTTTGATTAGGTAATGTAATTTAAACATTACTCATGACTCGAAGGTTGTCTAATAATTTAATCCGTACTATGAATGAAGTCTTATTAAGAGTTTGTTCAATCCTGCACTACTGGAAAATCTGTCTGTTGAATTTTAGTGCTCTTTTACTGGTACAAAGTCTCAAATCATGTGTGCTGTCAGATGTGATCTGAAGACTTGGCTATGTTTCCTCTTCCTCTCAGACTCCAGCACTGCGGTCACTTGGCAACATTGTGACTGGGACTGATGAGCAGACCCAGAGTGTTCTGAATTCAGGTGCCCTGCAAATGTTGCCTGGCCTGCTCCGTCACCACAAGCCCAACATCCAGAAAGAAGCAGCCTGGACAGTGTCCAACATCACAGCTGGCAAGGACACGCAGATTCAGGAGGTCATCGATGCAGGACTGATACCCATTCTGGTGGAGATCCTCCAACAGGTCAGGACATACAAACAAAAGGAGAATATAGGTGGTGTTTTGTATGTCCGAGTGGGATTAATTAACTACAGGATAATCAGTTTTATTTTTTATAGGGAACACTGTCTTCTTCTTTTTACCCAAGCATATTACAATTATTCAACAATTAACAGCCTCAAAGGGAACATCTGGGCCCCATTCCTAGTTTCCATAATGCTTGATTTGACAGTTCTAGTTCTAAAATGAACTTTACTGTAATTAAATGTGATATAATATAAACGACCCGACACAGTCACTAAGTTCTATGTTCTATGATCAAGTACATTTTTCTAAGGTATAACTGTGCTGCTGACGATCATGATTTCATGGTTTGCTGATTGAGGATTGCTCATTTGGCATCAGCATCTTCAATATCTCAGGTGTATTTCTGTACTTTTCACTGGCCTAAGATATTAGATTTCTTTTTTTTGTTTGTTTAGGGAGACTACAAGACCCAGAAGGAGGCTGTGTGGGCCATCACCAATTATACCAGTGGTGGGACAGTGGAGCAAGTGGCATACCTTGTCCACTGCAACGTACTGGGCCCTCTGCTCAACTTACTGACAGCTAAAGACAGCAAGATCATCTTGGTCATCCTGGATGCGGTCTACAACATTTTACAGGTATTTTGTCTTGAGGAAGCCAGAGGAGTTGGACTTACTTAAAGAATATGTTGCAGTCAGGCCAACAACCAGTATTTCAGTTTTGTCAGAATTTTGTAGTGAAAAATTAGGGTTAGAGTTAGCAGATAAACAGTCATGCTTAATGTTTTGTAGACACTAGAGAACTGATTTTGTACCAAATCTCTATTTTATTACTGATCAGTTCGAGAAAATAATGGGCTGTAAAGATAAGAGACTTCTGTGTAATTTGGCTATGAAAGGAGATCTGGGGTTGCTACTGATTAACTTAGTAGTGGAGGGAGCCCCCTAATATATCAACACACACTTGTGCCAGTGGAAGTAGAGAGCTTCTCATTTTGATTTGCGTCATTTACGCTCCAATCTCCTGCAGGCCTTCTCTGAGGCTCTTGTTTCCTCAGTAAACCACAGTGTAGACCTTTTTAACTGGTAATTTCTCTGGCAGAGAGACGGTCAAACTAGAGACCTAAATTCCATGGGATGGAGTCAGTCCAGAGTGTTAACTCTTGGTTTAGTCACAAACTAGGTGAAACCAAAAGTGTCAGTCACTATAACGGATTTACTTGTTGGTCTGTATCTGTAACAAGACCCAATGTATATTCACCTAATTCTTCTAAAAAGTGTGAACAAGGGCCAAAGAGATGCTTCTTAATATATGGAGATTATTTCAATGCAAGAGCCTCAAAAGAGTTGAAGTTTTTAAGAGATATTAACCTTTAAACATAACCTTACACACTCCTCTGTTCGCAGATATTTGTTTTTAGATCTCAGGGAGCTAGAGATTAACACTGGGTTTTTTGAGATGAGGAAACATGTAGATATGCTGAATTTAATCTCGTAGTATAGATTAAATGACGCAGGTTGAGTCTTGACATTTGCGGATTAAAATGAATGGTCACAGGACATCATTTGAGTGATGAAACCTTTATAATTAGATTTTTCTCCTTTCTTCACAGATGGCACAGAAAGCTGGTGAGACGGAGAAACTGTGCCTGATGATTGAGGAGTTGGGTGGTTTGGACAAGATTGAAGCACTGCAGTCTCATGACAATGAAGCTGTATACAAGTCCTCTCTTAACATTATAGACAAATTTTTTTCTGATGAGGTAAGTTTGACCGATGACAACCATCTGTTGATCTGTAGAAATATGAATACAAATACCACGTGAATTTTAAATGTTTTAATGACCACAGTGGTTTCACTGAAGTGTTTACAGTACAGTTTTTTTTTTTCTGCATCTCTGTTTTTGTCGCTGGCAATATCCCTGTTATGTGTTGGCTGTCAAAGCACAACTACTTGTGAGTTATATGACTCACTCTGGCAGCACCATCAATGCAGCAGAGGTTGTTCATGTGATGTCATTTAGTGTACTGACACAAATGCTCCCTGTAGTTTTAAATTAAAGTTCTGTATCTCCAGCCAAATCACTAACCAAAAGCTTTTTTAAATACAGCTTTCTTTTACTTTTAGATCTGCCTTTTAATCAGTCAGTTCTCAACACATTCATTCTTGTCTGATGGACATTGTCCATAGAATCTGTCTAATCCATGTCCATGTGAAACATCCGCAAACATGCCAAGACTTGGTTAATCCTTTAATGCCACTCTCCTCCTGTCCACCCTGTCTTTCAGAATGAAGATGATGACTCTGTGGTTCCTGAGGCTACAGCAGACAGTTATACCTTCCAGATTCCCCAAGACCAAAGCACTTTCCAGTTTTAACACGTCCAGTTTGCTATTTGTAACATATACAAAAAGGAAGATTGTGTCCTTTTTATTTTGTACTTTTGTAATTTTTTTTAGACATTTCATCCTTGTACATAACAGTACAAAGACAAAACATTTCCGTTTTCAAAATATTTGTAAATAAATTTTATTCATACATGCAGTGTTTTTTTTTTTTCTTGGTGCGTGTTGCAGATATAAGCAGGCTATAAGATAGCAAGTACTCCTTGAGTAATTTGGTGGAAAGATGTGACAGAGTTCAGGTGTGAGGAACCAGTTTTAATTATGGCGTGTAGGGTTGTTCTGAGTCCATGTCACCACTAGGGGACACTGCTTATTCTCTTGTGAGCTTACATTTCATGTTCATGATTACATTTCATGATTGTTTTGTATTTGTTGTACATGTCAGATATTTGAGTGAAATGTTATACTTGTAACGTATCTTCTTAAGATCATAGTAGATGGCTCAGGAAGGAGCCAAATCAGACCCAGTGACTTGATCTCAAATGTCACTTTCCTCATACCTGTATTTACCCACCCTCAGGAAATATCACATAATGTCCATGGGGGTTTAATGGTTGAATTATTTCAAAATAGCCTTATGATATTTTTTTTTTTATGTGTGCTATTGTTTTTGGCACAGGGTGGCTGTATTATGTATACCAGTGACATTTCACATGGGAGGGCATGCAATAGACTTCTAAAATGACTCTCTTCTACATTTCCATGGTCATAATTTATTCAGTTTTCACAGATTCGTATTAATCCTATATGTACACCTAATATTGAAGTTCATTAAAATTTGATACCAGTCAACCATGTTCCAGCAGCGTTCACGTGTATTTAGCTTGTCACGTCACAATAATCTACATAAAGATATCCAAATTAAGGCCGGAAATTGGTACCCTTACTTTCAAAGTAAATGTACATCATCGTACCACCGCAGTGAAGTAGACTGATTTGATGTGGTTTACTCTTAAATAACATTACCAGAGACTAGAAGAAAACTGGTGGCTTTCCGCGACATCATCGTGCCAGTGAAATGACACAACGTCGGGATATATAATTGGCTTTCAAAGTGAAATTGTCCTATTTATTAAGATTTATAACAGAACAGTAGGGATGGTTTCAGTTTCTAAAGGGTGGCCATTGTGCTCAGAGATGAATTAACGTGAACTCACGCATTGTTCACTCGTGCTTTTATTTTGAATGGCGGTAGCGGATGTGCTTGTATGTCTGATGTGCCTGAGCCTGTCTGTCTGGAGCTCAGCCTTCACCATCAGCACTAGCAACTTCAGTCTGAGCTGCCCGGGTAGAGGAGACGCTTGTCCGGATGGAGGGCAAACCGTTCACCTGATTTGTATCAGCACCCGTGGCTCGCGGCATGAACGACATTTGGGAACGTAGTTGTTTGCCATTTTCACCCGAAAGAGGCTCGAGACGAGAGTGTTATTCCAGCGAAATGATTCAGATACCATTACGTTGCATCAGTCAGCGTGATTTGCTATGGTGATACTACAAGCTAACCCCAAGCTAGCAGAGGGATTGTTTTGGGAGATACCCTTTTGAAGAAATCATACGGTGACACATGAATTAGAGACTTTTTTGTGAATTTTCATCAAGCTGGAACACAAAGGGGAATGTCTAACCAAGGAGTTAGGAGAAATGGCCCAGTGAAGCTGCGGTTGACAGGTAAGTGAATTTAAAGCCCTCCTGCGCCGCTCCAAACGTTAGCAAGTTAGCTTGCTAGCCAACCAGGTTAACATCTGCTGCTGGTACAGCGGTAAACTGTGTGTCCTGCGATATCAACATTTAAGCCCACGTTATACCTTATACTTATATATTTTTTTCCACACATTTAAATTGTATAATTTCTAACGAATGTACCTCACGCTAACCTACAAAGCAACACAAAAGGCAGCCAATGAACCCTGCTCGTTAGCAAAAAATGAGCTGTAACCTCCTGTTAACTGTTAACGTTGAAGGTTAGTAACCGAGCTGACTAGCGTCATTTGTAGCTCATATTCACTTTGACTGGGCTTTCCCACAAAACTTAGCTTGGATGTATATCCTTACGCTGGATATCGGGTAGTCTGATAACGTCAATCGACGTCTGGAGTTTGTGATTATTTCCAACACTTGTTCCTTCAGTTCATTAAAACCAACGTGTGACCATCTATCTTTAGGACTCGGTCGCTTCAGTGCATTGATTTTCTCAGGAAATTACAGGGCTCATACCGTGTCTTCACACACAAAACATCGCAGTTATTTGTTTTTAAGTCATCATTTTATCCTCTTGGTATCACCTTTTATATGGCCTGGTGGTACCTTAGGTCTTTTATCTGTGATCCATGAACAACAGTGGAAAGCGCAGAAGAGAGGAACCATATGTGGCACCGTATGGTGGCCCTTGAATTAATATCCCAAGGTATTCATAAGCATTTCCCAATTTGGCAAGCGGTGTCTGGTTTGTCTCTAGTTGTGATCTTATTAGGCAGGAGATGGAATTTGTAGTATTTGATGTTTGACCTGGAGTGATAGATGTGTACAGGACCAGATTTCCAGTCTTTCACCCCAGCATCTCCTGATTGTAACCACATTAAATGACACATCTGACGGTGGAAGGACAGAGAGCTGTCAGATTCTGTTGATGTTTTTACTTATGTGTGGTAATAGACTACTGTAATCTTTATAGACTCACAACGGGGTAATATAGCTTTCAATTTCTAATTTCTATGGGTCAATAACAGGTGTTTTTGGTAGTTTACATCATGTGAATCAAGTGTCTTCTCATTTGCTGTAATGTGCTGCTAGTGAACAACAAGGTCATTTATCGACAAGGGCAGATTAGTATTTATGAAGAGAAATAAACTGTCAGAGCCCGAAGACCTACTCAGCCGTCCTTTCTACTTGCTCTGGGTTTCTTTTTTTTTCACCCCTCCATATGGGGAATGGTTTTAAATGGGCTGCAGTGGTCTTCAGATGGAATCCCAGGAATGTGAAACCTCAGAGAGGAAATGTGAGTCTTTCCTGATCTTAGACACATCCTCTGTCTGTCCTTCACTAAAGAGAAAGGATAAGGACAACAGTGTGTGTGTGTGTGTGTGTGTATGTGTGTGTGTGTTGGGAGAGAGCCATTTGGGTTCACATGGCAGAAGTCCACCAGAATTGCTGCTCACACAGTGATGATCAGTGATGCTAAGTCAACATTTAGACTGGTGCGTTCTTTGTAACTAAACATGTGTGTTTGGTTGTGGCCACATTTGATTTATGTGTCTGAGACCGTGTGCATTTTGTCCTAACATTGCATACCAACCATAGTCCAGTCTCACTCAGTCTGCGCTGTGGTCACCAAGTTTGCATTTGTTTTTTTTTGTGTGAGACAGATGGGAAATTGGTAAAACTAAAAACCGGGGCTCTAAAGAAGATAAGGCATCTGTGGTTGGAACTTTGTTTATCTTTCACATTTGTTTGTCTTGGCCAACAGCTTTGAAATTGATATTTGAATTCAGCTGAAATTATTAAGACTAGTTAGTAACTTGCATGGCGATGTTGGAATACATCTGTTATTTGCTGTCTGTATCCTCATTTACATTTCCCAGGTTTCATCCCTGCTGGTCAACACAAGTGTGGCCCAGATAAATTACTTGAAAACAATGGCTATATATCAATCAGGGTTTTTCTTGGTTGTTTTTTGTTTTTTTTTTACATCAGAATGATATTTCAGTTGAAGTTTAGTTGTGTAATTATTGATTTCTAAGTTAATATTTCATTATAACTGGCTACAGCCTTCCATGTAAGTCCTCATATGGATGGATGCTTTGCAGGAGCAGGACCGAGACTAATCAATGTGTTATCACTAGTAACACGTACATCTATCTGTAACTGGGGCATGTTGCCCCTGCAGAGGATCCTGCTTTTTTCTTGTTCTTTTTCTTTTTTGCATTTTGCGGTTTCAGTCACAATTCTCTGCACTTATTTTGAAAGTCTTCTTGGATGCAACTTTTATCCATAAAAGCATTACACGACTGGTTCTGCTCATGCAAACTAGTCAGTTGCTGTTCTGCAATGCGTTCCTCATTTTCTTTAACTTCTCTTCAATCAAAGTGAAGCTTTTCCTAGATTGCTTTCACAGTGGTGTGACTG
>OMNW01035592.1:41188-72109 GCA_900303245.1 Selene dorsalis
CACACACACACACACACACACACACACGTGCATACACATACACACTTCCTGTGCTGGTCCCTTACCACAGTGCAGCACTTAGTGTTTTTAGTGAGTTTGCTTGGGGACCTCAAGGCCTCTATGGGGGGATTTCAGGGAGCTTTAGCAAAAATAACAGATTCATTTAAATTTTAATCATTTGAAAGTATGGCAAGAGTTTGCAAAAACTTACTGTAGTAATCCAGGGCTGTACGTTAACTTTTTTGAGCACATAGCACTGGTGCTACAGAGGCTGATAGTTCTGTAGCACAGGCCGGAAAAGTTGTAGCACAGGTATAAAAATACCTGTTACCACATCTAAAAAAAAAATAAGTAGTGCATTTCATCACTTAAACACAGTGGCAAAGGAAATGAATGCAATGCAGACAAAATAATTAGAAATAAGCCACATGTCCAACTTTTTAATCATAAACTCCTAGAGGTATTGAAATCAATGTTAACAGTTGCATTCATTCTCTTTCTATCACAACTCTGCAGGCTTCTGTAGTGGCCATATTGTCAGAGCTAAAATGTGTCAGAGAGACCACCAACAAGGCTTTAGGAGGAACATGTCAGATGTGAAGCAAATTATTCAACTCCCATTTAACAGTTCATCCTGACTTTGAATAAAATCTGTTAACACAAACCATTAGTATAAAGACAGATACAACAATATATACACAATGAAATGCGTAACCCACTCTTACTCTTCAACAAATTGAAAGTATGAGCAGGATGAGAAATTGTTAATAAAAAACTATAATTATTATCAGTAAGTTATGTCTCTGTTGATGCAGTTTTAATATAGACTACTGTTGGTCTTATTGAAGGATGCAATTTAGCTAAAGGCTACACTTCAGTCAACATCACAGGCTTCGTTGTGAATGGAGAACTTTGTCCTACTGAAGCTGCCGTACATCTGACGGGCCACTGTCCGCCACATGAAACACTCGTGGTCACAGACGTAGTTTACAACTGGTCTGGTAGTCATCGTCTGTGGGGAAAAAAACACCAGTGAGTTTTATCCGATCACAGGAAGAGTGGGGCGGCTCTTCACAGAATGCAAGTGGGATGATGCTGCATTCAATACAACTCGGAAACACGGGTCAAACCTGTCCAGTACCGGTTCGAAAAGGGACACGCTATTTAATCCTCAAATAGACTACGGGGCGATTCCGTGGAAACGGGTGGCAACCTTAAATTCCACAGGACACTATCACGGCAGACTACAACTACCAGGAGGGAGAGCAGTCTGTGAAGTTCAGAAACCACATGGGTAAAGCGGTTTGACATTTATGTCCAAAAACCCATTTTTCACTCTCGAAAGTGAATTCTGTTGATCATAAGTTTCCTGAGAATTAAAAGCACGGTATTCCTCCCCCTCACTGTTCTCCTGCTACTGTTTCTGCAGTCAGACTGCCCACCTCTCTCTGTGTGTGTGTGTGTGTGTGTGCGCGTGCCTGCCTGTCTGTCTGTACGTCTGGTGGACCACTCAGCATGTCTACTGTACTAACATACGCACACACACTGCCACTCAAATCACATCCCACTCTCTGTCTGTGTCTGTGTTTTCAGCTTGCAGGAGATGAGTGATTTCAGTTTGACAGTGATTGTGGTTTTTACTGTGGAGACGAGGATCAGGTAGCATGGACTGAGCTGGCCTGCCTCATTGTCCCGCTCCACTTAGAACATAATCGCAATAACAGCAGCATTCACCACTTCACCTGTCGTTCAGCAACAGTAGGCATTTTTTGGTGACACTACTGAATCAGGGGAATTAAATGTTTGAAAGAAACCAATAACATGTGCAGTACCTGTAGATCACACACAGCGAGTGGCTGTATTCTCAGGCCTTTTTTGCAACATACATGTCAATCCAGCTGCATGCTGACAAATTGACCGTGAGAATCACTTTCTTAATATAGCTATAAAAACTGAGCCTGAAGCACAGTGTTTTATTGAAGCTTTCATAGGGGTAATAACAAGGGTATATGTCTGTGCGTGAGGAGATAGTTGGAGTTGAATACTGGTAAGACACTTGGCAGTTTGACATGATGTGAGGGTTAGAAACTAGGTGCTAATCTGTGGAATGACAGTGGGATTGAGAATTAATATGTTTGTGTGGCAAGTGTTGCCCCATGTCAATCAAAGTACTGTTTTGAATTATGTTATCGTGGCCAGCGTAAGCTCAACACAGTCAGGTTCTCGAGTTTTTTTTTGTTTTTTTTTTTGTAGATGTGGTTTTGTGCCAAACATCAATACCCTCCACCTACACTCAACGAAAAGCCCTGGACTCTGCCATCAAAGTCTGCTGGCCTCAGTTGAATATTTATGTGTACACGGAGATGAGGAAAACTCCTGTAGCCTGAAGTAACCTCTCTCCATGCTGACAGGGAACATCACATGCACTGGCCCATCACTCTCTCTGTTGTAGCTGCTGCTGTAGTGTCTCACCATTCGGTCTCGCACATATAACCACTATCTGCTGAGCTTGCCCCTTAGGCACTTATCATCTGTTGGTAGGATAGTGAATAGAGCAGCTACCTCAAAAGAGAAATACATGGTACAAGTGCCATTTACTGTTCATACTCCATACAGCATGAACTGGATCCAGCATGAACTGGATCCAGCATGAACTGTGTACTGTAGTTATAACATGATGAACACAATGTTTGTTGTTGTTATTATTACATCATGTCAATGATTGAACAGGTGAACGGTGTGTATTTGTGTGTCTTGAGCATAATCAAAACAGTGAAATGCAAATTTGAAGAGAGTTCCTTGTTTTATGATAAAATTGCATATGGTGGCAAATATCACAATATTTGCTATTGCAAAACATTTGCCTATGCTTAGGGGTGATTTTTTTTATGTATTTGATACTGGAGCTACAGAAAAGCCAAAGCTGTAAAAACAGAGGATTTGAAACTTGCAAACACAGGAGTATATGATCTGGAACAATAACGCAGTTTGAGCTTGAGAAACTTAAACATGTTCCAGTGAATTTTGGGCATGAGCCAGACTGAAGTGTCCACTGGTTTAACCAGAGGGAAGTCTCTGTGTGTGGCGTTGTTTTCAAACAGAGTCAAAGTGTGACACTGCTTAGATTTGTGTTGTGTTGAAACAGTCATTAAGTATGATTTTTTTTTTTTTTGGTCAACTTGTGTCCTAGTGCCACCAGGCCTCAGTGACACTCAGTGGAAATCAGAATGCATGTCTGTGTCTCGGAGTACGTTATAGTCTGTGATGCTGTGGCCACAAAGTCTCAGGTAGAGACCTGTAGGCTCTGTCTTGCTTTCCTCAGACTTCCCTCCTCAGTGGTTGTGGGACACAGAGGACTGGCATGCTGTGGTACCCAAGGCTTCATCTCTGCCCTCCGTCATCCCCTCCCTTCTTTATTTTACTTTTCCTCCTTAAGTTTCCTCGTTATATTTTGCAGCTTCTTCCTCTGTTTTATTTGTCCCCATCCCCTCTTCCATCACTGCAGTTTTTCTCTTTTATTGCTCTCTCCTCTCTTCTTAGTGCTCTCTGGATCCCACCTCCCCACCTCAACCTCTGAACATGGTTTTCCACTTCATAATCACAGTCGTCATCTTGCTCTGCCCCCGTCTTTTCTCATTCCCTTGTTTCTAAGGGTAACACTCCACACGCAGACAGATAATAAATTAACCCTGGCATCCGTATGCGAACGAACACACACATATACACACAAATGTAGTACACATCTGCTGCCTGTTATTTTCACACAGAGCAACACACAATCTTTGGGGGATGACGTAGTAGATGTGGCTCAAGGCACCTTAAGGAGACAAGTTGAATAAGATTTAGTGTTACACTAATAGAGCATCATAACTACTCTCTTTTTAAGATTGAAAATTTCACAAGGAGGCTGTAGTGGCTAATTACCTCAGTCTCCAACGTGAACGTGTCTTTGTGTCTCACCACATATGTCCACATATTGAGGCAAACTATCCAAACCCACATGTTTGACCACGCTTCAATACTGACAAGAAGTGGCTGCACTGCATTCCTGAGACAGTTGTTGTGTGAATCATATAGTGTGGCCTGCACTCATAAAGAGGCTGGCCCAGCTTTACATAAACTAAAATGCTAGTAGATAAAACGAGATGACTTCTTTTTCCCCATGGTATGATATTACACCTGAGCGGATCTAAATTAGACTTAAGTCTGAATGCTTCCTGTATGAGTATTACATTTACTTTGTGACTCAGACTTAAGATAAGCTTGACTCCTTCCGGCTTATTTCCTCCCCCTTATGTTTTTTCTCCCTGTGTCATGTCACTTTTCTTGCTTGGTTTCCTATTTTCTAGGAGTCAGCCTGCCTCTATTTAAAAAGTAATTTAGCCACACACACACCCCCACGTTCCTTCTGTCCTCTCATGAATATGTAGTTGTGGGGGTTGGCTGTGTAATTTATGTACTCCCTTTTGACTGGGCAGTTGGTGTCTGATGTCCCCGCCACCACCAGACACGCCAACAACGCCGTCAGTTTGTTTCCTCATGTTCTCCTCTTTCCTGATCAAGTAATTTGACAAAGACACATCAGTGAGCCAGAAGCTGGACATCAGATTTTCCTCCATTTTGTTTAAAGGTAATAGTAAAGTGGTATACTATGCCTGATGGCCACATTTGGCTTTCGCCTGGCAGTTGCAACTGCTGCATCTGAGGGTATTTGCATAAAGCGGAGCCTTTCTCAACCCCCCCCAAGTGTAGCTGGGTGTTCTTTGAGCTCAGTCGGTTGTGGGAGTGGTTTGCTGTCCTGGCTCTCTGAATCTATATGTGTGATAGGATGATCTTGCACAATCTATAACCTTGCAAAATTGCCAATAGCTGATATTATTCCAGCCTTGATGGGGGTGGGGGTATGTTACCCTATAAGCAAGTGAGAAAGAATGACCAAACAGCAAGAGAGAGTTGCCCTCAGTGATGACAGTAGGAGAGATTGATTGTATGACTATCTTATGACTGAAGAAACAAAGCATTAGTTAAGGGGGAGGCACATAGAAACAACTGTCTGTGTCTGACTGTCTCTCTCTCTGTATCTCTTTCAGTGTTACCCCTACAGTGTATTTGGGAGGGCACCCCGCCCCCCCAACAGACACCCCTGCCCTCCCAATAGAAATTCAAGTTCCTTTCAGTTGACTAGTCCCAAACAGTTCGAGTCCTCCACCCAATGGTGCAGATGCTTCAACCAAACAGCTCTGCTCTCCCTCTGCCATCTTCAGTCGCACTGATTTTAAAATACGAGCGCTCACCACCATAGATCAATAACCAATCCTTGGACACCACACAAGTTGCCTCATCCACAGACTGAACTGAGTGAGTGCGGCGCAGGGGCAGAATTGCAGATTCGCCAGTCCTGAATAATATATCATATTAAAAATAATAATAATAATATCAGAAAAAAATCCCACTCTCTGTTATGTCAGTATATTTAGGTTTGTTTGGTGGCTAAACTGAAATCACGATTACCCTCAGATGTGTGGAAAGCAGGCCAGAAGACATCTAATATTGATTCAATACAATGAGTAATAATAGTACAAAGAAAATGATGAGTGTTTGGGACCATTCATCATCCACAGTCAGCGACAATGTTTTGTTTGCTAGCAGGGTTTCTTGGGTTGATTTGCCATGGACTGCAACCAAAGAGGAAATTGTAGAAAAATGGATGAATAGAAACATTGTGTTTCTTTCAAACCTGACATTTATATCCTTTATATCACCGTCTGACACAATCATTGGATGTGAGGGTGTAACAGCTGTTTTGATATAGTAACAGGAGCGTAGGTCCCATTCATGGAAACGTTTATGATACAAGAGGCACACATGCTGATAGAGTAGATGGCTTCAGATGGGGCATGAAAATAACAAAATGCAGGTTATCAGAATTTAGATGGCTAGACCACTTCAAAAGGTTCTCAGACATTCCCCTAAATGCAACCACGGTGTTGTAAGTGCAGACTTCCAACTACATTTCACTGTGCACACGACCAATTTCCAAACTAAATTCTAGTCTAATTTACTCATTCTTTTATCCCTCCCCTCTCTGCTGTCATCACCTCTTATCTCTCCCCACCATCCCTGCTACTCCTCGCACAGTATTTAAACACAATGTCACTGCCAGAATATCATCACTGACAAAATTCCCTTGTCCAAATTAACCTCCCCTCTCTCTCCCTCCCCCTGCTTTGCCTATTCCTCTCCCCTCTCCCCCTCTGCTGTCTGCGTTCCACAGATTTGTGACTCTAGATAGACCTCTCTCTTCCTCTCCTCACATTCCTCTCTTCTTCCTTCTCCATTCCACGGCAGATTCTCCAGATGAACATTTTGTCTTTACCCTCTCACCCCTCTCCAACCCCACCCTCCTCTTCCTCCCTCAATGGAGTGACTACGTTTCACTCCACAGGCCTGACTCCAGTTTGTTGGCATCTCTTTGGGAAGCTGAGAGGAAGGGGAGAAGGAGGGGGGAGTGTCAGCTGTAGACTGCTGGCCTCTCAAATGAATGACATAATTGGCATCCCGAGCATTCACTGGGCTGGAGAAAGGCTGAGGGTAGGAGGCTGGGAAGGAAGTATAGTGCAGATTAGAAGCCCAGCTTGGCAAACTTTACCCATAAATGCTAATTCACACCACGGCATCATTACTTTTTGCTTTGTGTATTTGGAGCAGTAACATAGAGTTGGTCACGTACACACACGGTGCTTGTGCTTGACATTTTGCCAAAGTGTATTCTCTGTGTTCTAGTGAGTGAGCAAGTCCGTTAGGAAGCGTGAGGAGGGGAAGAGGAAGTATTTTGTTTAAAGATTGAACAATACTGTGAATGAGACAGCATGTGGCTGTAGCGTGAGTCATAACAGGGGCAATGACAAAGGATGCGGGCTTTCCTATTTTGAATATAAATGACTGTCACTAATGACTGGGAATGCTGTAGGTTGTGTAAAGAGCAGATTTCTTTCTTTTTGTTTTTTAACATTGGAATGAGTTGGTTTCAATAAATGTACAGAGAGAGCTGTGAGGAAATACACTTCTGCAGGCCTATGGTCAAATGCATTTTCCAGGTACACCTTGGAAAGTTTGGGTATAGCTTTTTATTCAAATATGTATCAGAACTTGAACTCATTTAACCAACCCTTGTGACTTTTTCAGGCCTTTTAAGCAACCCCAAACCACATTGTCTACCATGTGAATGTTTGGCTTCCACACAGCAATTAAGGGTCATTAGCTCATTATAGATCCACAATTTCAATTTGACTAATAAACTTAATTCTGTCTGGAACTATAAATACCAAGTGGATCACAGTGCTCGGTGATCATTTTTTTCAGCAGTGGTGGTGTTGTGCCAGAGTCATCATAGACAGGATAAATCATGTTTGTCTTAATTCCCAGCTTTTTATGTTTACATGTAGAAATTAAGATCAGAAAATGAAATGCCATGACACTGGAAAATCTTCACACCATTTATTAAAAGTTAAAAGTGGCTTCTGCAGAGGTAGAGATGAACTTTTCAGTAGCTTTGATTTGCTTTACCAACCTCAGTTCCTTGCTAATTTAAATATATTGTTTTCACGATGAAGATGCACACAGATCAGGCATGACATGAGCACTGACAGGTGAAGTGAGTAACACTGAGTAACACTTCATCATGGCACCTGTTAGTGGGTGGGATATATTAGGCAGCAAGTGAACAGTTTGTCCTCAAAGTTGATGTGTGAGAAGCAGGAAAAATGGACAAGCATACAGATTTGAGTGAGTTTGATAGGGGCCAAACTGTGATGGCTAGACGACTGGGTCAGAGCATCTCAAAACCTGCAGCTCTTGTGGGCTGCTGCCGGTCTGCTGAGGTCAGGATCTATCAGAAGTGGTCCAAGGAAGGAACAGTGGTGAACCAGCGACAGGGTCATGCGTAGAGATGTTCCGATACCATTTTTTCTCTCCCAATGCCAATTCTGATACTTGTGCTGTGGGTATCGGTCGATATCAATGTGTTATTTAAAAAAAATCACACACACCAGGCTGGGTGATTATGGGAAAAATTATAATCACGATTATTTTGGTCAATACTGAAATCATGATTATTTACACAATTACGAAACAGATACACATGGTATTGGATCAGTGCCTGGACTCCAGTACTCCAGCTACTGTTGTTCAGATTGCTGAAGAGGTTCATGCTGGTTCTGATAGAAAAGTGTCAGTACACAGAGCACAGTGCGTCGCTGTTGGTTGTGTATTTGGCAGCAAAAGGGCCCAACACAAAAGGGCAAAGCTTTCATCACTGCTGGACAATGACTCCCACCCCATGCAGGACACCACCAATGCACTGAGCATCTTCTTCAGTGAAATACTCCTTCACCCTAAATGTGTGAAGGAGAGATATCATAGGTCCTTCCTTCCTGCTGCTGTCAGACTGTATAACAACCAGCACTGCTCCTAGTAGACCACATACACATGCAATAACAGTGTGAATAATAATGTGCAATAAACACATCTCACTATGCAGTCTAATAACCATTGTGTAACTGCCGCTGTTGTTGTGTTCTCCATTTGTGTACATAGTGTTTATATTTTTATTACTATAGCTCTTCTTCTCTTACACTCTCTACTCTCAAACAAGCACAAGCATAAAAACAAACAGTAATAGAGAGAAAGAAAAGGCACACTGTGATGAAGTGCAAGTTTGAGAAGGGGCTGAAGGAAGCAAAGCTTATCAAGTTCAGCCCCCCCTTACATTGTCTTCATTTTGTTGATCGGTGTAGATGTACAGGTCCAAGAACCCGACGTCTCACTTACTGGACAAATCAGTGAGGTAGTAACATCATTGCAGCTAAGTCAGTAGATTGCCTTACCCTGTGGGGTGTCCTAGCCTTTCTATAGGGAGTAATGACAGCACCATGACTTCCTCTGAATGTAATTAATGTTCTAAAAAAAACACAGTTAATGTTAGCTTTACTTGGGGAGATATTTACTAGAGCTAACCTAAAATTTTCCAGCAGTGAGGGAAACGATATGAGTTTTCTTGGTCTTGAGAAGCTGCAGCATTTGTGAACTGACTCACTGCAGCACATATTGTACATGTACTGCCAACCTTCTCCTCTGCTCCGCTCCCATTCCCTGTCTCACCATCACTTTTTTTGTAGCTCATTCGTTACACATTGCTTTATTCCCTAAAGGAGCTCTGCTACTGTAACACACTTTCATGTAGATGTCCTTTGAAGAATGAGAAGAGGGTCTGGGAGGATTTGATGCTGTGGTTGATGACTCAAAGTGATTCCAAAATAACACTGGGTGTTGTCATGCAAGTGTGTGAGTGAATGAAAATCATTAGTAGATCATTGATGTTAGTGAACTTGTGAAATTTTAGCTCATGCACAACCAAGGTTAAAGCAGGTTGCACTTTAAGTATTTTAATGATACAGAGTTTAAATCAAGACAGGCAGGCATGAATACTCTTTTCAACTTTCTCAACTGCAAACTCCTGCACTGTTTTGCAGGTGGGAAATGTGAAATGTGAGAATTGGCTTGGTCCCCTTACATTACAACATGTGAACTGAGCTCACAAGATGTCCACTGGAAGCAGCTGCATTGTATCCCTGCTCTGCTGTGCCTGTTAACGCCAGTGGTCATGACCATCCAATTCACAGATGTGTTCAGTATCTCATATTCACGAGACATGCAAAGTGATCAGAAGTGTTAAAGGTAATAGCTGGCTCATGCACTTATTAGGTCCACCTGTGCAGTCTCATTTTCTGTATTCATTTGTCCACATAAAGCTGCTGCTGAAACCAAATGTGTCTTAAAATAGAGGATGAAATGAAATCATTATAAGATCTACTCTACTCACAGCTCCAAAACACTGCTTTTTAAAACAGTGCCAGAATCCATAGTCTGCAAAGGGACGCTGTCCTGTCATTGTAGTGCTGCTGGAGAATTCATTGAACAAATGAACCACAAAATGTCTCTACTTGACCGTGGAGTTGGCAGTGCTCAATCGTGCAATCATCCACTGGAGTTACTGACAACAACTCCTTTGGTTTAGGGCAGAGCAGCCAAGCTCTGTGGTTTGATAATGTTAACGCAGAGTACAAGAGGCGAGAGGCATGCTGGTGGTTCAGTGGACTGTGCAGTGCAAATCACACACTGTTGTGAGCTTGAATACAGCTCATGTCCTTTATCTTATTCTGCGCTTTCTTCATAAACCAATTATAATGTCCTCACAAAAGGTCATTTTACAGTGCCAGGGTCTGTAGGCAGCCTGATTAAACTTTATGTACATTTGAACTGCACTTCAACGAAATCAACCATCACTACAAAATATAACAGTAAATTTTCTTATTTGTTTAACTTCACTTTCACTGTGGGCCTTTGCAGATGTGCTTGTCATACAATTCACACACAACTTTTCTCTTGTTCAGAGTGATTAAATACCACAATAAATGAATAAATGACAGATTTATACCACTAAATTATGTTATGAATAAGTGTGCATCGGAGCGGAACAAGATTTATTCTTCTTTAAAAAGTTTTACAGTGTTAAATTTTGTGAATTCTGCTGCTTGTACATGCACAAGCACTGTATCAAGCTAAAAATATCAACTCCATCAAACAGTGCACTCTGTTAGGATTTATAGGATTTTCAACATCTGACTCATCCCACCCCCAACGCCTTTTCCCACCAAACAGAGTGAGGCGTTAAGCAGCCATTGCAAATGGCAACTTGAAATCTCCCTTGAGAAAACAAGTGGGAATCTCCTGGTGCCCCACCACCCCACCCCCACCCCTGTCTGTTTACAACCTTCGACCTTTTGACCAGAACTAATGCCAACCTTCAGCCCGACCTTTGTATTCAGACAGACGGAGACGTTACAAAGCTACTGCCCCTCAAACGGCTTCGCTATAAGGTCAGGGGGGACATTGTGCTTGTTTTGTAATGACTACAAAGGGGCTCATTACCATACATCATTGAATAACGATTTATGTTAATTACAACATGGCATAGGTTGGGCTGTGTTTGTACTGTAAAATGGTATTTTATCAGCTGGTTTCTTTGGTGCTCTGTCTGTTACAATCAAGCAACAGGACAAATATGATATTCTCACACCAAGATAATCCTATCTTTTAAAAACATTTCCCTTTTATTGATAGCTTACTTTTTACACCATTCTGGTGACTGGGCATAGTCAAAGGTACTGATACTTTCTAGTTTTCAAATGTAGATTTGTAACCTTTATAAAAGTGTACACTTGACTGATACCTAACCATTTCCCATGGTGACAGAAAGCTATGACCTCCAAAGCCTTAGTACATGTTGTCTGGGTCAATGACAGGGCAGTGTCTGTCTCCATGTCCCTTAGCTACCAGACAGTGGTAAAGCCATTATCCTCTGTTAGCTTTTTAGATGGATAGACTTGCTTGGTTTGACTGTTAGTTTGATTTATGGTTTGTTTCAGACCGTGGAATGGGGTAACACACCTACAAATGGTCCCAAAACAGCAGCTGTTTCAAATCCTTTTGATAAACAATGCAGCCAAGCTGAACCCTTTTTGACCCTTTAACTACTCTCACAGATTGGCTTAAGATGATGGCTGCTTTGGGTGGTCGAATGATGACATGACCAATGCGCCGTGAAAAGCTGTAGTTTATGTAAACTCTTAATAGGTTCCTTTCCTTCTTGAAGCTGATTTCTTTCCCTCAGATGAATGTTCGCAGACATGGTCTGCCAATGTGAGTATTATTACATTTTGACCAAACACTGAGAAATATGTTGGTGTTATTTTGTAGTAGTTACCAGGGATACCCTGATCAGATCTTTTGTGATGATGTTTGATGAGTGGTGTGATGATTGGCTGATTCACGGCAGATACCGGTAATGTTCGGCACGCATTGCAGAAGTTAGATATGTCTAACTCACACACTTTGATAAAGTTCCACACTGCCAACATGTTATTTTGATCTGGTGGTCTGTTGTGCCCCGGGACATTGAACGTGAAAGTGGAAGGTGGTATTGCACAACACAACACAGCGCTTCCAATCCATGGTACTTGGAAACACAGATTACCAGCCATATGGTGTAATTATATCTCTGGGCTATTACTCAGCTGTCTCATTTTAGCTGCTTTGTTTTGAACTCATAGTGGGTTTTAAAAAGAGACTAAAATTAGGCAAAAATATCACTTGGATGGTACCTTTCAAAATGTTAGAAATGATTTGCAATCAAACAGTTGTCATCAGAGGAAATGTCTCAAGAAAAAAATGTAGGAAGGATCAATTAGTGGATGGTTGTGTCCCTCGCTCCTTAGCTGCTTGCAGGATACTAGTGTGCAGACTTATTTATCGTCTTTCTTATCGCTCAGATGGGTGTTTGTGATAGAGATGATGATCCACAGACAACACAGAGCAGCTTCACCCTAGGGCTTCCTGGTCATTTACTGATTCCTAGTTGACCTAGCTTTCCGTGTCAGGATCTGGATGAGTTTGGTCCTCTGCCAGTCCTGGGTCACCGTGGCCTGCCTGCTCACGTGGCAGCTTTTTTACACTGCCGGATACCCACAGGGTGCTGAGATGAGATTTGACTCCTCATTGATGCTCGGATCCACAGTGGTGGAGTCTTCATAAGCCCAGATAAGATTATCAACATATTTAGCACATGTTCATCTAAATCCTGGTGGAGCTAAACCCAAGAAACCTATATGAATTTATGCTCTAATGTAAAATCAACCATAAATACCCTAATATAGCAGAGGTTTGTTTGAATTTTTCATACTTGCACAACCTGATGATACCCTCAAATCCATATGTACATAAAAAGTTTTACACATATATTTTAGGGAAGTGTTTAGCCTAAGGATAATCACCTACTGAAACTTTGTTGGCTGATTTTGTTTCTGAGATGGATTCTCTGCCCACAAATGTCCTGCCAAGATTTCAGGCCACTGTTTCTCCTGTTTTCTCCTGTCTGCCAACGACATGGTGTCCGTTTTGTCCCACAGGAGGTTTTTCTGGCTGCCTCTGATTTGGCCTGTGCCCATACTGTTGGCTTTGGCAGTGTAATTTCCCCTGACAAGCTGATGGTTAGTGTTCATTCAGGCGGCCCAGTCAGTGTAATTTGGTTTGTGTTAAGATTGTCTGTTCCCATGTTGTGATTGTGTCTGAATTGTCTGGCTGTGTCATTTTGGTCACTGTCAAGGTCTCCATATTGAATGGATGTAATGATTGGTTGGTTTCCCAGGGCTGTCCATATATTTTACAAAAGTGTTGCTTGTTTCTGCTTCCTGCCAGAATCACATACTCTGACATGATTTGTTGTGTAAGTCGTGTACGCAGTGTGCCCAACACATCACTGTTTTGCGTAAAAGGGTCTTAATGCGCTTGAGAGATGGAATGATAAGAAAGCCTCTGATACAGACATGCCGTGATACTAGGAATTTTGTAGTGTGGTCATTTAAATTGACTTAAAAGTAGACAGTCACATTTTGCGATTTTGTGATTTTGCAGTGGACCCATTCTTTCACCCCTATTTGCTGCTGCCATACCGCATTCGCTTCTGTGTTTATTACTCTGCCCTTGTCGGTCCAGAAGAATCGTCTCTAGTACCTACAACACTGAGGTGATCGCTCCAAGGCTGCAAGAGAAACTCTGCTTCCCCTAAAATGTCAAAAAATAAATGGTCAAATATGTATTGTTGTGTTTACATTTCATTGAGTTAAAAAGAGTTCGTTCAGAATCAGCTTCTTATCACAGGTCGGCTGACGTGTTTTTCTTCGCATACATTCCCGTAGCATCACAGTGCATCAAACTGAAGCTCAGTGTCCATGGACTTCAATGGGGCAGCACAGAATTGTTTTTTCACTGCAACGAAACTAAATAGTCATTGGATTAATGCTGCAATTTTGTCCTTCCCATGGACGCTCAGCGTCTCTGGGAGTGAATGGAGCAGTGGGCGGACCTGCACGCTGGGTGTCTGCATGATGATTGGAGGATCTGTCATAAGGCTGAATCCCTTTTAGATTGACAGCTACTTTGAAACATGCACCGACACCGGAGCATTTTCGAATTCAGTCCCATTTTGCTAGTGAAGTCGAGAGATGAACTGCAGCTCATTTCTTGGTATTTGCTTGCTGATATAGCCCATTTCCATTGTACTGTATATATCATACACTGTAAATAAAACACAATTATAGCGTTTCCTTGTTTCAGTTTATCATAATTGTCACGTTTCCATGTTCAGGTTTAATATAGTTTTGTTAGATCGTTCATTCATTCATACCGTAGGATAGGTCATGGGGGTAGGGATGGGGCGAGGTGGGATGGGGGGGACGTATAAATAAATGGAAAACTTTTATGACGTAGACTGAAAATTAGTTTCCCCTCTTTGAAAGACCTGCAGCCATCACTGTTATAACTCCTTTGGTATCTACTGTATGCTACTGTAAAAAAAAACAAGTACTGTTCTCAGAGGTTTTGCACCTATTGGTCCTGATTTTTTTTTGGTTTTTTTTGTGACATCTGTAGTGTACTCTCGTATGACAGACTTGTTTGATAATTAGTTGTCTGTATAGGACATTCTGCAGAATGAAGTACTGAAAAAATAATTTCCTATATGTGGCAATTCAGTCTGTGAGGTTGGAAAAGAAAATGGTCACCTATATCTGTCATAATAATCAGCTGAAGGTGTCTGCCCATGAACATGACTCAAAAGCAGTTTATGGAAAAAGGATATATGGAAGCACTTTCTTCAGACCTTTTCTTTTCACTTTGTTTGCTTAGAGCTCAGTGCCACTTCTCATTCACTGACAAATAAGTGATTAGACTGTTGGTTTGTCTACTACCAGCCCGCAATGCTGATTGAACTCCCTTCGATGAGTCTCAAGTTCACTGTTATGTTATATTCACTGTGTTAGTTTTCTCTGCCATTGCTCTTGAATGTTGATGCTTGGCCTACTTTGTCTGGCTCTATAACTGTCACAGGATTGTCTAGCCAGCTCCAGTGAAAGCACTAGTCTGCTTCAGTTTACCTAGGCCCTGCAACATGCCAAGAGAGAGACAATTGGAGATGGGAATAAAAAAGACAAGAGCAGAACAAACTCAAACATAGACTTGCTGTCTTTATTTCCCTGTCTCTACTGAAAGCTATTGTATGTTGTCTGTGATGGATACCCTCAGGGACTTGCTTCATACACGAAACAAGTGCTTGTCTACTTAATATTTTACAAAGAGAAACTCTTAAAACTGGTCTCCAGGTCTGCAAAAGGGCAGTGGGGAAGGACAAACCAATATATAGACTAAAAGACAGCAGCAATCACTTATAGGTAACTGTGTCAAATTTTACAGCAAAGAGAGAAATTAATAGAGAATGAAATATTTAGCTGTGCTTTTACTTGAGAGGAACAGTTAACCTAATCCAAAATTATAAATGTAATTTTAAAACATTATTAAAAGAATATAATGTTCAGTAATATCACTAAAAGAATTTAAGTGGTAAAAAAAGTATAAAACCCATATACAAATGGACAGGAAGGGAATGATGCACTAATGTGCTACATGACACACCCCAATATAAGACAATGCAAATGATGGAAGATGAAATGTCTCATACTCTTGAAGTGAAATTCTTTATAATTTTCTGATCTTAAAATTCTTTGTGTATTTTATGACATCCAAGTGTGAACAGGGGTCGGCCTGTGTAGTTTTAATTTGTTTTAAATTCGTACACCTCTAATTCTTAACCTGTCATTAACATCTCTCTTTATTTCGTTTCTTGCAGTCCTGTGTGCAAAGAACCTGGCAAAGAAAGACTTCTTCAGTAAGTAAAGCCTATTTTTACGTTTTGCTATTCTTGTCCCAACGCCCCCCTTGTGTCTTAGAGTTGGCTTTGTCAGCAGTGGCAGCTTGCTGGCTTTTGAAGCCATGCTGTAAATGAAGTCCCTTAGGAGCGGTCTGTCTGTCTGTTATACACAGCAGGAGGTCTGGCAAGCATGGGGACCCTCCGCTAATCTAACTACTAGTAATAGATACCAGGTCCACTGGCATGGAAGCACTAGACTTAATTAAATGGCTTTAATAGGACTGAGCAGAAATTGGACCTTATTTAGTCAAGCCCATAGCCAAACCTCACTGGCTATTACAGAGAATAAATACAGATGTCAGTGTATAGTCTAGAAAACACTTTAGATTCTGCATCAAATCATACATTTTCACATTTCACACAAACAAGCACACAAACAAAAAATTGAAATACTGACATTAGAGAGCATCTGGGGGAGGGTTGTACCTGGTTGTCTTCATGGTTTCTTACTTACATAACGCTTTAGGGCTTTTTGTCTGTCTCTTCGGGTTATTAGGACAGACAGCCATTCTCTGCCACCAGCATTAATGTCAGAGGTGATGTATCATCTAGTCCAACTGGTGAGACAGTTTCACAAAGGCATACCTTTTTCCATCTCGTATCATTTACCTTAATTACCTGTTTTGGCCACAGTAAAAGCACTTAATTGCAACTGTAGGAGGGTGGTTACCCGGTGAGTTGATTCTCCATTAACTTGGAAGTCATGGATACAGACAATAGTAGGTTTATTTTTGCCTAACACACAAACCCACAGCAACGGGAAGTCCCAGGCCAGAAAATGGGTGACTGAACAGGTTTGACTTGTGTCAAGTATCGGTGCCCAGAGGTGTATGCTCTGACACATTTAAAACACACATACACACACGTACAGTCACCAGACCAACAAAGAAAATTCCAACTGAGCTCACCAAGACAAAATCACTTATCAGGTTTCCACTGAATTCTCATGCTCTCTCTGTGCTATGTAAACGTTTCACACAGAGGATTCACTTTAGTAACAGTATTCACTTGTTATCTTTAGATAACTTCAGTTTTTTTTATAAGATACACACTGTTAGAAAAAATGACAAATGTGTTTAACCAGCGTCTCCGGACATATGTTTTAATAGTGTTAGTTACATTAACCCAAACAAGATTAACTGTAGTTAGCTGTAGGAAAAAGCCATAAGAAATCACAAGGTGACCAGTGTCATTAAGACAGGATGCTTGATTCATTAGACCAGTAGTTTTCTAGCGTTGAGTAGCTCTCAGGTTGACACAGCAAAATACACGTATATGGTCAGTCTCGATTTCAGTTTCATGACCTTTGCAGAGTTCAATCCAAGTCAGACACTGCTTAGCTTAGGTCAACAAGTATTTCACTTACAGATGGAGATCAAACATAATGTTTAACAGCATCAACTAGTTTTATCCCGCTGTTCTTAGAAAAAGAAAATAAGCGAGAGAGTTTGCAGGGAGAACTGAAAAGTAACTTGAATAGGTATCTGTGTAGGTAAATGTGTCATTTTATGGTTGAGAGTCAAGTGTATTCAAATACAGTTGTCATCTTAAGTCTCTCTGAATGGTGACAACCAGAGATAAATGCAGTCTCGTAAATGGGTCAGAGGGTTTGTACGTGTGCTTAACACAACCATTTTCACTGTCTATTTTTTACAGGGTTGCCAGATCCCTTTGCCAAAGTGGTGGTGGACGGTTCAGGACAATGCCACTCTACAGATACTGTGAGAAATACGCTGGACCCAAAGTGGAATCAACATTATGATCTGTAAGTCAGCAGCACTAAAGAAAACACATGTTTCACCACCTCGACAGGGAGACCTCCTGTTGTCACAGTGTTCTCTAGTATGTCTCTATATGCAACTGCTATGTCAAGTGTTTCAGGAATGTAGAAACACCCATCTGTAAACCTTTAGATACATTTTATGTATTAACAAGAGTGCGATTTTGGACATGACACGCCGCAGGCCTCACCAGACGTATTCAAATGAGTTTGGGTTTGGTGGATAATACAACTCATACTGATATGAATTCTCTGCAACATATTCTGCCTATTTTGGGTGGTAAAATACGCAGTTTGCTGCACAGTTTGCTGCACAGTTTTGGGCTACCAAGCAATTAATTTGTCTCGATTTTTCTCGCCACTTCACTATTTTTGAGTCAAGTGTGGCTGTATATGGGGGGACACTATTATTCTAGTGATCTCTTTTGGGGTGAGCTGCTTATGCCTTTGTGAATCTGTTTAACATGATTCTTGAAACCTGACTTTTTCTTTGAATCAAGGATAATCTGTCTTCGCTTTTGGCCTATGAAATGTAAATGCAAATCATTGGCATTTTAAATGAAATCTATGAATTATGCAATGGTGAAGGAAACCAGAAAAGATACAGGAGGCAAAATCTTCTCATATTTAGAGGCTACATTTGTTGAGTTAAAGCAAAATGTGGTCATTATATTGTCCACTGACCTCAGAACCCAAAATGACTAGAACAGAAGAAGCAATATGCTCTACAAGTGCCTGTATTAAACTACGAACCTCAATATTTCCCTAAGACTGTGGTGTGAAAGTCCCCTGTACTTAGGCCTGTGTTGACAGGCCCTTAACATGGAGTGATCACCCCATAGGACCCAAAGGACCCACTGGCAACCGAGATTATGTTGTGGTGAGAGATGGAAGGAAACAGTGGAAGGAGGGGAAGTGGGGAGGAAAAAGGAAGCCAGATATTAAGAGTTGAATACACTAAAGGGGATGAACCACAGAGGGGACTGGCAATGAAGACTTACTAGAGAGAGTAGGTGAAAATATGTATGTATTCAACAGTTGGTGAATAAGCAACAATCTTGCTATGTTTAACTGAAGAGGATTTTTTCAAGCAAAATTGACTGAAGTACACAGTTTTACTTTCAGTTTCTCCCATGTGAGTCTAACCTGGTTTTGTTCTATGTTTACCGTTAGTTCATACCTTGGTATCTTGAGCTTGACTTTTATCACTGTTTCCTGACATTTTATAGACTTACTGTTTTGATTTTAATATAATAGGAAATGAATTGATTGTTAAAATCATTGTTAGTGGTTCTAATTATGATCCTTTTCTAATCTTCAGTTGTATATACAGTTTTTAAATGTCCATGCACTCATAACCGTGATTGTGTCCCGATCATTTGCATGTAACAACAGATGCATTTGGCCTTTCTCATCACATGCATTTATTTTCAAACACACAAAATGTTTTGCAATGCTTCTACTTGCCTGTCAACATCAACTTAAGATCCCCTCCCTCTTTTACATAATTCTTTTCCCCCTACTAGATCCCCACCCTCTCTGAGGAGTGTGTTCCCTGCCAGCGACCCTGGCCTCTTCCTCTGGTTCAGGAAATGGCTAACATGCCACAGAAAGCAGATGGGAGTGTGGGCTTGGCAGATTGCCAGCTAACCACACCCCCTGTCTCAAGCTGCCAGCATTAGGAGGTGGGGTCTTTCCCCACATGACACTAATTCTGCCAGAGGCTTTACTGCCCTATATTACGCATCATAAATGCCTTACAAATATATTACAGTTGATGCTCTATAATATGTACCGGTGTCTGAGACCAAGCAAAAAATTTGAAAACATTTAACTGCTGAAAGTTCATGAACTCGTCGTAGTATGTAGGTCTGGTTTTGGCAGGTTTGCTCTTCATGTTTGGACTCCACTTTTCAGCCTTTTCAGTTAGTAAAACTTCTCACATTGCTTTAGTTGCTCCCCTAGCTTTCACTCTCATTACATGCAGAACATGTTGTACTGTTGAAGCCCCATTCCCTCATGAAGGCCTACGTTACCTTACCTTTCTTCACACATCCTGCCTGAGCAAGATTTGTTTTAATTTTTTGATTTGTCCAAAAAAAAAAAAGATGAATGTCTTAGCAGCATAGACGCAGTGAGTTTTTACCATGAATGTGTAGTTGGCATTGACAGTAGCTTCAAAGAAGTTGACTCTCTTGGAAGCTTGGAGTTATGTACAGTATGGCATACATTACCCACCCACAGTTCAATCAGAAAGTGAGTAAACCTGTGCATTGATTGATTGATTGAATGATTGATTGATTAATAGATAGTGTTATCTTTTGTGATTTTTAATGTCTTTAATTTGATAGTTGCAGTGAAAGACAGAGAGAGAGAGAGAGAAGGAAGAGAGAGGGTATTACATGCTGAAAAGGGCCAGAGATGGAGGATTCGAGTCCATGCTGCTGCAACAAGAGCTAAGCCTTCATGCTTCACTCTCTACCACATGAACCTGTGGGATGCCCTGTCATTTTAAGCTGGTTAAGATTTCACTCTGCCTGATTCTTGTCTGCAGTTACACAAAAAATGGGCTGACATCAAAGTCCATATTAACAGAAAACATGTCTTTATGAAAATGGAATAGTTATGACTTACATTTGTCAAGTATTTTGTCTGTGACTGGCAGCAAAGATTCATTTAACTTTACTAGGCAGTTGTGCTACCCAGAACTCATTGCACTCTGAAAGTGATGTTACTGCTTGGATCTCCTCAACTTACCATTAAGAGAAGGAACAAAAGTCTGTGAAAGTGTGGGTCGAAAAGTGGAAGAGGAGAACTAAACTGAGGCACTGGGTGAATGTAAGAGTAAGGTAAGAGTAAGCTTTGAGGGAAGTAAGGAAGAATGCTTTGGCATCAACTCCCACCACATAAATCAGATCGAGGTACTTGATATGGACTAGCCAGAGCTGTAAAATCTCCACTCTGATTAATTTTTTTCTATGTGGATGTTAACAACTGAGAAGTGTCCAATAGTAATATAAAATATGTCCAATCAAGAAAGAAATAATATTTTCAATTTCACTTTGTAATGTATGTTCCCTGGCAAAAAATGTTGGGGAAATCTTGCAGGTCTGGATTTCGGTATGTTCTGGAAAGCTAATCTGAATTTGACCCAAGAATTTTTCCCCTCCACTGCTGTTGTCTGTAAGAGTAGGAATGCTTATCCTTATTTTTGTTGTTGATGTAACCACATAATGAAGTGTGTGTGCGTGTGTGTGTGTGTGTGTGTGCGTGTGTGTGCGTGTGTGTGTGCGTGCGTGCGTGCGTGTGTGTATATATATGTCTGTATGTATGTGTGTGGGTGCGTGCACACGTGCATGTGGATGCGTGTGCGCGCCATGTGCGTCTGTCTGGTGGTTTGTGTGTGTGTCTGTGTAAGAAAGAAATTAAGATCCATTGGTAGTTTCTTATTGAAACGGGAATGTCTATGTAAAGGTTTACACGATCAGATAAGAATTCATTTCCAGTTACTTCTAGCTATATTATAACATTATCTGGAATAACTTATTTTAATGGTTCTCATTACATTTGACAATATTCAGGGTTATCCTGTAAGAGTGTATTTACCTTTACTTGGGAATCCCGCTATTATGCTGAGAACGCTACAATCATATCTGTGTTTTGTTATCACTTCTAAATACCTGTATCAACTTATGAAATAGTTTTAAATCCAGAATCCAGATGAGCTCATGAGACCAGTGTCAGACAGTGACACTGCGAGAGGTGGTTTGTGTATCTCTGGTCTTGTGCAGTCAACAGTCCTTTTCTAACAACAATCATCTATAGAAGACAGAGAGCCTCAGTCATTTTAATCTGTAGTAATGTTGGACCCAGATTTTAATCTGCTAAAAGTACAGTAAATTCAAACTGCATAATTTAGTATCTGCCATGTTATATAATGCCACTACCCTAAAACTGTTTTGGCTCTGCAGTTCTGAGTGAGGAAATAACATATTGTTCTACCTGTTCCCTTGTCCTCGGACACTCATTGTCTCGTCTGCTATTTCAGTTCCGCTTTTTTTTTTGTTATTTTTATGATGCTTCATCCCTCAGCATCGCACTTACCTCCAACTCTGACTACCAAATTGTGTGAAAGCAGGAGCACAAGATTAAACTTGAACACCATGACGTCCACAGGGAGATGATTCACGTAGCATCACAGCACACAAAGGATGTGCTAAATTGGTCTGATTATGAAGTACATTTATATGTTATGATGTGAGAGAGGCCTTTTACAAGATTGGAAACTGGCACAGCTTCCCTCCAGTGGTTACAAGTCTGTAAGTGCCACTTATTGGCAAATAAGCTTTTAAATGAACTCACCTTTATTGGAGAAGAAAATCCTAACCATTTGTCATTTAGTGTTAAACGGTCATATCATAAGATGAGATGCTACCCAGCTATGCCATCCTGATCACACATTCAGATGCTAACTTGAAACTAAACCACTGGACACACAAAAAAAGGATCCACAACCCACACAGGTTGTCATTTTATTTCAGTGAAACATTTTGCCATTTTCTGTGATATGGTTTGCTTAATAAACACGTACGTTTTGATGTGTTCAGAAGGGAAACCCCACTCCTCACAACAAGTGATATAAGGCATAATATGGAGCTTTGCATCAGAGCCAGATGATGGGCTGTAATTGTGTGTGTGTGTGTGTGTGTGTGGGGGTGTGTGTGTATATGTATGTGTGTGTGTGAAAATGTGCATCTGAATGTTCAGCTCTGTGTGTCTACTGCAAGAGCTGTCTGGGTCTCAGACAGCGGTGGAGTACATCACGGGGACTTCCTCTGTTCTTCAACCACGACTAGACTGGCCTCAGCTGTGCTAAATGTGCAGACACACAAACACATACACAGAAGTCACTTTTAAATCAACTAATCTGCCTCATTACACAGTCTGAAAGTCTGCACCACAAACACTGCGCCCATTGTTCTCATGCTGTCAGGGAAACGGAGTTAATAAGAGATGCAAAATGGGGGTTGAAGATTTTTTTGTTTATTTTCACCCTGTGTGTGTGTTAGTGTATTGGAAACTTTTCTGAGTACAAGTTTGTTTTAGCTTATAAGCTAATTTAATTTCCAAGTTTCATTTCCTGTCAGTTGATTAAAAAATTGTTTTTTTAAGGTTTGAGCCCCCTGCAGTGTGCAAACAAGCCTGTCTCACTGGATCATCTGAAATTATAATGACAATACTACAAACTACTTTTCCTTTTGCCATCAGTCCCATTTCTGTCTTATTTGACTTATCTTTCACTCCTTCTCTTCCCATCAGATACATTGGAAAGGCAGACTCTATCACCATAAGTGTATGGAACCATAAGAAGATCCACAAAAAGCAGGGCGCAGGTTTCCTGGGCTGTGTCCGCCTCTTGTCCAGTGCCATCAACAGACTCAAAGACACTGGCTGTAAGTACCTGTGTATGTTTGTCTACGAGTAAGTGCATACTCTGTGTCTTTAAACACTCACTGGAAAAAAGGTCATTGCTGTCTGGTCTCTTCATTATCCATCTGCATGTTTATTGTGGCCTTTATCCCGAGGTGCCAGTCTGGCTTGTTAGTAAAAGGTAATGGGGAGGCTCCATCCAGTGGCTGAAAGAACCAAGTTTACATCTCTGTCTTTGTTTTGTTCTTTTTATGTTGTCATGTCTGATTCTGATTGTCACGCAAGCTGAAGATGAATTTCCTTCTCGTGAACAAATGCAGACATTAAACCCTTACCACACATAGTCAGATAGACATGTGTGGGTCAGACCTACTGTCTCCAGAAGCAGAGACAAACCTTGTGTCTGGGGACCAGGGTGTCTTTCCTGTGCCTGTGTTTTATCTGGCTGCAGCAGTGCGATAGCTAGGTAGCCTGCTGCTACATGTTTCGCTCTTTCAACAGTGCTGCTGTTGCTCCCCCAGCTTGTATCCTGCTGCTGCTCCTATGCCAGCCATTCATTGCTGTAAGATTTATAGCCACAGTACACAAGCAAGTCATTTAGGCAACACATATCAGAAATATTGCCCGCTGTAGACATCTTCCACCTGGGACTGAATCAGTAGCCACAATTCATTTTAGAGCAGTACAGCTCTCTGTCAAGAAAACAAATAGCTTTTATTATTTAAGATACAGGCCTAGTCCTGCTGGTGTAGGTATTGTCAGTGGTTGACACAAGGTGCTGTTTAATTTCCAATTGATTTAAATTTATTTTCTCAGTGAGTGGCCACATACTTGTTAGCCCTGTCTGCTCGTGCCTAGACTATGACACAGGACATCTGTTAGTAGATGGTCCTCTCTTGTCACCCAGGATACATTTGCACTGTGAAAAGCATGTGTCAAGAAAATAGCACCAGTGACTGGATCTCAGATGAGTCCTAATGCATCACACCTATGCTTAGAGTTGTCCACTTGTGATTGGATCACCCAATTCAGATTTTAATGCCAAGTTTGAACAAGGCTATATACACTAAACTGTTGTCTAGTCCATATAGTCAAACATTCCTTCTCCTCCCTCTCCCCCTCCTTCCCTATATGGATCCTGCCTTTTCCTATTCCAGTTCATTTGTTCCACAGTCGTCCCTGCACCCACTTTAAAAGTTGTCTGTCTGAATATAATTACCATTTGTTGGATGCTTTTTAAAATCCAAACTGCACATTTGGATACTTCCATGACCGTAGACACTTGTAATTATGTTGGTTCAGATAAAATAGCCTTCAACTGTCAAGTTTAATGCTTCTCTGTAGAGTTCATTCTTGGCTCATAAAATTTACCCACTAATTCACCAAGAACCACAAGAGCATCATTGTTGCCATAAAAGGGACCTTGATGGCCATTGAAGGCTGGTGCCATACTTTTACCCCATATGTTGTGCCATATGATTTGCCCTCAGACCTATCGTCAGCTACAAGAAACGTGCGGTATAGGCTCCGGTCGGGCTCCAGACCAGCCACTTACTGTATAGCAAACATGGCAGAAATTATACTTTATCATAGTCACTAGAAGTGGACGGGGAGACGTGATGTACGACGAGACACTGTCTTTATCCCTTTGTTCTGGTCCTGTGTGGGGCAGACACATGAACAGTGCCCAGTCTGTGGCCTAACCATGATGCACACATCCACATACAGACACAAACATAAAACCAACACATACAGACACAAAAGAGTTTACTGGAATTGCGCTTTTTCCTAGAAGGCACATCCTCACACATATCTCACTTGGTCATGCAGTGCAAACGCAACCTCACAAAGCTGTTTCACCCCTGCACACACACACCCACACACACTTTTGCAAACCAAAAGGGGATCCGCCATGATTGTCTTGTTTACCAGAGGCCTGTCTGGTTCTGCAGTGAGCTCCGCTTCCTGTACTAGGGCAGAGACAAATCTCTAAGTCCTCTGCCCCACTTCTGAACCCACAAATGCACTACCACCAGTTTTTAAAAAAAAAAAATGACTTCACATGTCAGCCCGCCTCGCTTTTCACCCTGATGTTTACTCATTTGTTAGCATTTATAGTGTTGATGTAATGGCTAATTATATCCACTTATTTGTACACTGTGATATTGCTGATAATACACTTACACAATATATTTGTACAGACATATGTATACGTGTACATGTGGAGACAGATGTGCAATAGCTCAATGAAGGAGTGGTTAAACATGCTAACCTCATATTAGTCTATATGCACATATTAACACATGTATGTACTTAGTTCACTGTAACACACAATTATGACAGCTCTGAGAGGTTGCATGGTATGCTGACGGCCTGTGGTTCATGGTCTGTAAATGTTGTGTCTCTCAGTTTCTCTTCTCTCTTATTTAAGAGAAAGAATCTGCTTACTGTTCTAGCCATGAAAGGCTTGGGCCATCACTGTTTAGTCTAGACACATATCCAGAACAGATGCATACACACAAGTCTGGAAACAAGTTACAGGTTTGTTGAGATCTGCTAAGTCTATATATATAAACAGACATACAATTTAATGTGCATACAAAATCACACAGGCAAGCCATTACAAATTCAGTCTGACTTTGGTTTTAGTATTAGCCATGGAGAACTGGGGCATCTCTTGATCTTCCCTTCTCTCACTCTGCCTTTTTCTGTCTCTTCTGCACATTTCCCTTCCTCTCCTCCCTCTCCTACACATGTTCTCAGTTTCATGTCTGTTTTAGTTTTACACATTTAAGTAAATCAATGCTTACATATCCAGCACACACACATACACACACAGGTTTCATTGTTGGTGGGCACCAATTGATGTCACTCCTGGTCCCTGTGCTGGTCAGCTGGACTGGCCATGCACAAGTCGCTCGGTGTGTGTGCGTCCGTGCGTGCTTGCGTGCGTGCATGAAAGAGAAAGAGACTGCAGTGTATCTGTGTCTGGATCTTGTTCAGACTCTTCCTGGGTTGTGTTCCTGTGCTGTCTCTGTCCGACAGTGCTATCCTGTGCTTAACAGACAATGTGTTCTTATTTTTCCAGAAATAACAAGATAGTTAACAAATTTTATGTCCAAATTACATTACATTTGGTGTATCCGTATTTAAACCTTTTCACACAAAATGGAGAAAGCTGCAGAGGCGTTTCTTCTGCAGGGCAGAGTGTTGTATTTTTAAACATTTTAAAGGCACAACAATGTGCAGATTTGATTTATAATATTAAGAGTTTTGACTGGCTATGTTAGTTTATCCCAAATGACTTGTGCATAGGGGAAAAGTAATTTAGGCTACTGGATTGTGTAAATTATGCATTTGTGAATTTTCAGAAAATCAGTTTATTTTGGCTTGACAGTAGTGATGACTGGAACAAAATAAGAGTTCCAAAAGCTTGCCAGGACTGGCCAGTTCAGTCCCAGTTGGTCTCTGCCCCTGCCAAGGTTGGCTGGATTTTCCATACTATTCAACCTCCTTTCATAAATTGCAGCACTATACGTGTAAATGCCCTTTCAAATCAAAAATCACTGAAGTGATGCCCCAGTAGTGCACTTGAAGCCTGTTTATCAGTACACCTTACTTGGAGTTGGAGACAAATATGTTTTTAGTCTGAATGCTCTGTCACTTAGTGTAAATATATAAAGGTCATACATCTTGGTACCTGAACAGGGTCATCATTGCAAAAAGGAGCAGATGTTAAATCTATGGCTTTTGTTTATTTTCCCCTCCAGATCAGAGGCTGGACCTGAATAAACTGGGCCCCAATGACAATGACACTGTGAGAGGACAGATAGTAGGTAAGAAATGCAACATCAATTACAGTATACTTTATATGCATCTATATATGTGTAAACATATCTTGTGTCATCTGTATAGAATAAAACCATAGTGTGAGTTTTGTATTTATGACTCAAATGCAGCCCAGACATAAGTCAATTCTCAATCACACAATCTAGTGGAAGTTTAATTGTCTGAAAACTCTCAAGTAATTACCAGCTGTAAACTACTTAAGGTACTACTTAAGGCATCTCAACACAAAGTGTGAACAGAGAGTTCTGTTATAACAAAATCCTCCACAATTAAGTCCACGTAAGTTGGAAAATTCAGATACCAAATGTTTTTGATATTCAAGATTATGAAAGTAAATGTTGAACCAATGTTTGTGTCAAACAACTCTGGATGTATTATGTAAAAATTACAAAACACAACTTGACCCAGACAGTATAGTCTGTGTCAATACTCTGACTCAATTCATTACCTAACCACTGAACCGCAGTGGGGATGTCAGAAGAAAAAGAGAACATGAAGAATATAGATAAGGCAAATGTATAAAAGCATCAGTGGAACTGGAAACCATGCCATACAAGATGCTGAATAATGTCAATCTTATTAGGAGAGGTGTATAACCAAAAGAACAGCGTCCCCACAGTGAAACACAGTGGCGGGAGTATTATGCTGTGGGGATGCTTAATTCCATTTCTGTGTGCAAAGTAAATTAATGTAAGAATTCAAAATAAAGCTACGATGTTTGAAAATGCTGTGTCAAAAAATCTTCGCTCTGTGGGGTGCCGTTAAGCTCGGTGGGTTGAGGAGGCGTCCCATATGCAGAGGCTACAGTCCTCGCTGCAGCCGGCCCAGGTGCGAATCCCAAATCTGGTGGCCCTTTGCTGCATGTCACTCCCCCTCTCTCTGCCTCCTCATTTCCTGTCTCTCTCCACTATCATGTCAATTAAAGGCAAAAAGCCCACAAAATATACTTAAAATAAAATTCGCTCTGTTTAACAGCACTTGGGAAATACTTACAAAAAAGTGACATTTTCATGGGGGGCTAACAATTTCGTCTTCAACTGTATAGATAAGAAAAGACATGTTGATCTACCGTCTTCCTTGTCTTTGTCATGTGTAGTAAGTCTTCAGTCCAGAGACCGCATTGGGACAGGAGGGCCGGTGGTGGACTGCAGTCGTCTGTTTGACAATGATTTGCCTGATGGGTTAGTCTTACTCCTGTTTGTTTCTTTCTCAACTTTTATACATTTTTTTGTGTTCTTTAATTTCAAGCCTTGACATGGTTTAAAAAAGGTGATTTGGAATATCAGTCTTCATGCTTATTGATGATTCACTAAGAGCCTTCCAGGTATCAAACGAGGGCAACAGTGTTAATTATTCATTGCTTTCATTTTTGATATTGCTTTATTTCTGTTAAGATGCATTGTTTCCCATTTGTCTTAATATTTTGTGAAACAGCTGGGAAGAGAGGAGGACAGCCTCTGGAAGGATACAGTACCTTAACCACATCACCCGTACCACACAATGGGAGAGACCCACCAGGTACAACTGCACACATGCACACATGACTGATGAATGATGTAGAATATTAGAAAAGAAAAGTCGACGAGAGCTTTTGAAAGGCCAAAATAATATCATCCACAATATTTTACTGCCTGTTATTAGTTCAGCAGTTGCACTATTGTAAACCACAACAAACTTGACCTTTTACAAAAAAACAGGGGCGGTCTGTTTAAGTGGTTGTACTTTCCTCCACTTCCCCTTTCAGGAAAAAAAAAAAAAAACTTCCACTCAGCTCCACTCACAACAATAACAGTCTGTCGGTAATGAGTGAATTGCTGTCAGTTTCCTTAGCCCCTCACCCCACTGCAATACGCACACACACAAAAACTAGCCAGCCAGTCGGGCAGCCAGGTTTTACTTGGCCCCTGTTCCTGCAAGAACAACTGTCGCCTTCCTACTTGGCCCATATCAGTGGAGCAGTAAGGTAGTATGCAAAAAAAAAAAAAACACATCGCCCACTCTTACTACACATCTTACTGGCCCCCAGGCAGCATAGCAGGACCAAGTACAGAAGACAAGAAGTGGTTAAGAAGAGGTTAAGTGGTAGGTCAGAGAAGGAGGTCGAAAAGTTGATTTTAAGAATGAAAATGATCACGTAGAGAGTCTGTCATAGGAAGAATAGAAAAACAGTTTTTTAACATGGATAAGTTGGATAAGTTAAGTAAGAGGATAAGTTGACTAAATGTGTGTTTTTATTGTCTGTTTACAAATACATTACAAATTAACCTACCAAAAAATGAAATTTAATACTGTAAAACTTAATGTTTCCCCTCAAGAATTTGTTTTCTCTTTGGCAGATGGTCTTGAATTGTAGCCATTGTTTTTTTCTACACACTATTCTTTACTGGCTGTTGTCGCTGCTCTTGGCTGAAGACAAATCTGGACCATGAATTAGTTATGAGTTGACACTTTGGAGGACTGGGAAGACTGGCTCCGAGACTGGGAATAATGGTAGAACAAGAAGGAAGAACAAGGGAAAGAGCAGAGAGACAGGAATTAAATGAGCGTGGAAACAGAGGAAATGCGAGGGACCAGGAGTATGTTGAGGGGGGAGCAGGTTGGCTGTGGGTTGACAGACAATGGTCCAAGGTTTAAGATAGCCAAGGCGTCAGTAACTCCAGACACGCAGACAGTGGTCAGACGTGCTACACGCACGCATGCACACACACACACACAAAACGTGTCAGTAAGCCAACATGCCTGTGTCTGTGTCTGCTTATTAGATATCTGCTTTAGGAGTCCTGCTGTTCACTAGCACACAAACACAATTTAACATTCTGCCGTAGTCTATGAAGACTTTGTTTGCTCACATTCAAACCCATAATCATCCCTATCACTTAAATCTTAACCATAACTATGAAATACATTTTCCCCTTGAGGACTGATGACACAAGCTGTTTTCCAATAATTACACTTCAGTTGTGTGTGTACGTCTAGACATCACATGGAGAAATAAACCTGTTACACCTTAGATTTAACCCCTAGAAAACCTGTAACACACCTTCTCACCCTGAAGGTAGAGACGCGCCCCACCATGCATGCGCCAGCTCACAGCAAGAAAACTGAAGATTTGTCTTATTCAGCCAAATTGCTGCCAACACACTGTTTAAAATCTGAAGGGTTACTTGTTTCTGATTTGTTAATTAAAGTGTTTTATTTGCCCATCATATTCAGCAACAACAAAGGTAAACATGAAAATAAACTTAAAATTTGATTTGGCAGACACACATTCATAGGACCATAGCTTGAGCTTATAGAAACATGAACATTCACACTCTCTCCTCACTCCCAGGCCAGCGTCGGAGTACTCCAGCCCATCAGGGCGCCCGCTGAGCTGCGTGGTCGATGAGAATACACCGGTGATGACACCGGTTAACGGGGCCGTTGCCAGCGGCCCGCCAGGTGAACAGCGGGTCCAGGAGAGACGGGTCAGATCACAGCGGCATCGTAACTACATGAGTCGGACACACCTGCACACGCCTCCTGACCTGCCTGAGGGTTATGGTGAGAGAGACACACACACACACACCCACGATAACTCTCCGTTGCTAATTACCTGTTCAGAATTCACACTGTAAAAGTAGAGAAGGAGCGCTTGATACTGTAATCCTTCGAGTGGCCGGTCACAACATCTCAAAACTGTGTTGCAACTATAGTTTTTTCAACATCTTGGAGTTGGTCAGCTGCAGTCATATTGCGCTCTGTGTTTACCTGACTTACTTCTGAGGTGAAGCTCCAGACATGACCTCAAAAATACAACATGCAGATCAAAGACATGGTGAGCTGCTCTTGGGCTCTGTTATGTTTGTAGCCTGGAGGCAGCAACACTTTGAACACTTTCCTTTCTCTTAATGATGAGAATAAAGTTTAAATGCCATTTGTAGCCTCCTTTCTTGTTCTCTCTCTGCCTGATCCTCTGCTCCATATTTGGGCTAACTCGCAC
>OMNW01035593.1:6406-18634 GCA_900303245.1 Selene dorsalis
CCCCCATTCACAACCTTTCACTACCTGTGTCTCACCGCAGCACGATGCACAAGTACTTCTCAGTGGGGTGGGCAGAGACCTTTCTACTGCAGATATACCTCATATGACCCCACTTCAAAAAAACTGAACTATCCCTTCAAGAAAATATATTGTCATAATGTCCTGTTGACATGATGCCTTTCTCTCATACTTTTCAGACACCAATGATGAGGTTCATGTTTGCCAGCTTTGTGGCTGCTGGTATGAGACACGCAAGGGCTTGTCCAGTCACGCTCGGGCCCATCTGCGACAGATTGGAATCCCTGACAGTGACATCAAGGGCAGCCCGATAGATTTTCTTTACCAGATTATGGAAGAGGAGGACCTCAAACCCATCAGCAGTGAGCAACAGATGCCACCGACCTCAGACACTCCCCCTAGGTTCTCCTCCAAACGTTCCTCTGACCTGTCCTCTCCAACTGCATCTCCCCCCAACAAACGGCCCAGAACATCAGAGGACTGTACCTGTGTCCTGTGCGGGGAGGAGTTTGAGAATCGTAAAGGCCTGGGCAGCCACGCTCGAGCTCACCTGCGTCAGATGGGGGTGACTGACTTGATGGGGAAAACCTCTGCAGTTGAAACCATCCAGGAACTGGTGAGCAGTGGCATGTTAGAAGCTATGCACCCCCTCAAAACAAAAAGTACATCCAGCTCATCTGCTGTGCCCTCTACAGCCCCAGTGCTGTCTCCAACAGTGGACCAGTCCCAGAGCCCAATTCCCTCCACATCCCTTATCTCAAGTCCTGCCAAGACCCCCCAGTCTCCTCAGTCTGCTTTCAGCAGGGCCCCAAAGGCTAAGAAAGGCTTTCGGCTAGCAGTAGACCCCCTCCTTAGGAAGCCCAAGCCTGAGCCTGTGGAGATTGAAGTGTCTCTTCAACCAAAGACCTCCGACACTCTCAGCAGCTCTCCAGTGCAGAAGTCCGCCACGGCTGCTGCTTCAAAGCCTTTTAATACAGGTAAATGAAGCCATACATGGTTAGCATAGGCTAGTTAAATAATTAAGTACAATTATAATATTGATTTGTGTGTCAATTCAGTTCATTTGTACACTGTGTGATTTATTTGTATATGTACATCACAGTTTTCACATATCCCCTCAGTGTCCTCCACAGACGTCCCCTCCCTACCAACAGTCCTCTGTGACTTCTGTGGCCAGCTGTTTGACACCCGCAAAGCCTTGTCATGCCACGTCCGTGCTCATCTGCGTCAGCTGGGCCTCACCTGGTCAATCAAAACATCACCAATTGACCTCCTCAGAGAGGTCATGTTGCATGGTGAAGATGGTAGGAAATTGTCTTCAGCATCAGGAAAAGCCACATGGACCCCTCCAGGCTCCAAAAGGTCCCTGGATGGCCCCCAGCCGCGGGAACCAGCCTCTAACAATTGCACCACCCCTCTTGACTATTCCATAAAAGAGAAAGCCCCAGCTGGCAAGAGTGCAGCCACACACACTGGTAAGTAGTTGACACCACTCTAAAAAGCAATTGTTAAGAGGTTTGTGTCACTGAAGAAAATGTTTTCCTACATAGTGGTGGATCCACATCAAATATTAGTTAGATAGTAATAACTAATAATATTAGACAGCTCTAAAACTAGTGATGTTTGTTAAGTCTTCCTGGTGGCTTTAGGGAATTTCACACACGAAAAAATGAACTCTGAAATGCACACATAAGCAGGAACAAATTTGCAGTGTGAGTGTAGCTGCTTTATCTTTAAATACTGCAGAAACTGAGTGGGGGAAAGGCATGCATGTGACTCAGGGGTGCAAAAGGCCATCTCTATCAAGGAACTATGTGTAAGTTTTGCTGGTGCTACATAGGCAACATTAGTATTAACATGTGTTTGCTCAGCAGTCAAGCGCCTCAGCTTTAATGTAGCAGGGTGATATACAGGCATATGAACTTCAGTAGAAAAATAATAGCAACAGAAATAGAAGCTAAGCAAGAGGGTTGATTTCAGCTCTTGGTCAGAGAAGATATGAAGTTTGACACTCAACTCAAGTTTCCTCTAGACTGGTAAGTAAATGGCTGTTGATGGTAACATTGGCTAACATAGCAACAGGAAAAACTTACAAAAAGCTCCATTTGTGGGTTTTCCTCAAAGTTAAGTTGGAGTTAAACAAAAATTGTCTCCTGATATGTGGAACTCACTAAATTGGTAATGCGTGACTAATACTTGCCTTAACTTTCTCATCTTCTTAGTGCCAGACACATCCTGTGAGCTTTGTGGGTTTGATTTTGAAAACCGCAAGGCCCTGGCCAGTCATGCGCGGGCCCACCTCCGACAGCTGGGAATCATCGAATGGAAGGCTGATGGAGCAAGTTCACCAATAGAACTCCTCAGTGATTTGATCCGAAAGGACCCGGCCAAAGTGGCAGCAATAAACCGACGTTACCGTATGGGAGACCTTTATATCAAGAAGGTGGGCTGTGCTATAAATCCATTACTAAATTATCCTCAAAATACATCTCCATCAGATTGATTTGCAGATATGAGAGATATGAAATTCATCTTCATTTACCATATATTCATTTATTTCAGTCTCAGAGAGCTGCTGCTTCACCCTGCCTGTCCACAGACTCTGACTCTGTGCCTGGCAGCAGCTTAAAGCCTGAGCATAAGGCAGGTAGAGAGGACCTGGGCATCATAGCAGGCTCATCCAGGCAATCACACGGCCACACACGGTCTGTTACAACCCACATCCAGCCAAGGGGTAAGACATGAAAAACTCTGACAGATAGCAGGATACAGACATACTGTTATGGATCGAAACATCCCTATACCCACTTATTTCTGCATGTTACTGTAACAATTTCAGGGGTCCATCCACCAAGACATGTAGTGCCTATAGGGGAGGACAACCAGGACACCAACTCCCAGCAGCCATCACGGTCTGGCAGCATCCCTGCTATGCTACCAAAGCCCCCACTAACACCACTGGTCAAGCTGGTGGGCAAAGTCTACTCCCTCAAGTGCAGGTCAGTTTATGTATGAAGAATCCCATTCCCTTTGTATTTCAGTGACCAACAGAGTTAAGATAAAATGCTGACAGAGTTAGTGTTTTAGAAAAATCAAGTCATGGCAAAGCAGCTCAGACTGGACAGTAAGATTCTGCAGTTTTATTTGTCTTTAATTATAGACAGAGTGTTGTGTAAACGGTATTTTACACAGTGGAAACATTAGCAAGTTTCATGAACAACACCCTTTTCAGACCTGCACTAACAAGTTCTACTTCAGGTGCTCCAAGCACCACACATGTCTCAAATGACCACTAGTGATCAAAACATGCTTCCCTTAGAATGCAAATAAACTACTGTGCTATTCCTCACCAGTCCGACTGTGACAGAAGGGTTCATTGTCATGGTGTTTGAGAGAGCGGGCCATTGAGGGGTCGAGTGAATCAGCACGACACTGAGCTGAGGTTTTATCCATTTGAAATGGTAAAATATTTTGGGTTCATGATGAAGCTGTGGTGGCCCTATGAGAGGACATCTGTAGACTAGGCAGTGCTTCAGTGGTCTTCAATGTGGCCCAGGACACATTTGGTAATGACCACATTCAGAGGTGGTGGCTGAATCTTAAATGTTAATGTAAATGCTTCTTGGGTGCGTTCACATCTTTACTTAGATCTGTCCGTTTATAACTGAGTTCCACCAGACAGATATTAATACCAGGTCTGAACTGGGCAATAAAGTCACACTGTGCTGAAGATGATTTCAACAACTAACATCTACTTAAGCAGAACCTACTGGGTAAATCCATTCTCATTTCCAAACTCATTTCCAATTCACCGTCATAAAAATGATTACAGAGCTAATTTATGGACAATAAATATCTTCCTACTTAAAAGCAGTTCAGGTCACTCATCTCTCTCTCCGTTCGGCTGTGCAGGTTCTGTGAAGAAGTGTTTCATGGACCTCTGTCTGTTCAAGAGCAGTGGATCACACACCTGCAGAAACACATCCGGTCCCTGGGCTACAAAGGCAAAGCGTCTCCACCCGCTGCACCAGTGGCAGCACCAGCACTTGTTGATCCGGTCGCTGTGTAGTCCTCAAAATCTTCACTTCACTCTACAAAGGTCATCATTTCTATTTTTAAGTGTCATGTCAGAGTCAAGATGAACCGTCTGTTGCTAAATAGACATTCTCTTCCCTTTCATGGAAAGGATAAACATCAGTCACACTAGGAAAGCAACAGTACTTAAGCCACTCAGGTGAAATCTACATGATTTGTTGGATCACAACACTGATTTCAAAAAGAGTACTTCCCGTATTTTGATGATTGGTACTTTCCTTCCTCCTGTTCACACATTCCTTCCATTTGTTCAAGTGTCAGAAGTGTTCAAACGTGCTTCAGTGTCTTTTAGTAACCAAAATGTTCCACACTGAGAGAATGATCCCAGCCAAACCGGATCCCTCTTCATTTTGCCTTTGAATTTAGCCTCATTTTATAAAAGATTTTTTTAAGTGGTTTGTTTGCTTGATATCTGGAAAGATAGATTTTTTTTCCATCAAATGGAAAATAATTTTGAAAAACACAACACTGATACCATATAGTGGTAACGTCTTAAAAATCAAGGCCTCAGGCTTTTGACCATTTCTGTGCTTCTGTAGCTGTAGCTTCTAGTGTCCAACAGTTTCTGGTCTTTTTACACTAGTTTTTATAAAAACTTGTTCTGTAAATTCAGTCTTGTATGTAAACATGTATTGTTTAAAACATGCTTTTTATTTACCAAGGAAAATGGTTGGACATTAGTCTGTTTAGAAGAGAAAATGTTGACAAACAGGCTGAATTTCTCGAAGAGTCTCAGCTCTCGCCCGGGAGACTCACGATACAGGTTGTCCACATGGGCAAGAGATAAATGTGTCTTAGTAGTTTCTAATATCATCCAATATGTTGAGCAGTTTTCCCAGAAACTCATGTCATTAACTCTGTCATTCACACGTTCTGTATCCTCTTGTTTATATTCCCTTTTTCTGCCTGGTTTTCAAATAAATGTTTGGAATCTCACTGTACCAGAAGTTTCACTCATATTGATCACATCTTGATGTTTTCCAACAGTCTTTATATGGGGAATGACATGCAGCAAAGGTCCTGTGTATATACCACTTATGATAAAGCTTCTCTTGTAGTTTTCCATTGTCCAGATCACTTCATTTCTCCAACGTCTATTTGTGATTTAACCGTCTACACCAAACCAAACAGGATGCAATTCCTCCTTTTGGAAAAACCGGTGAACAGCACTTTGTTGCATCACTGCAGAGAGTTTACAATTGATCCCTTGGATGTTTTTTTAATTTCAGCATCAAGCTGCAACATAAAATGTGAAAAAAAACAAATGAACTGAATCTGAATTCTTTCCAAATGCACAATATTTCTGGCTTGTGTAGTAGTGGTTTTTGTTTTGTTTTTAAACTTCCTGTGTTTACACATTCCTTGTTCTCCATTACAATATCTTTCAGCTATGTAAATCAACCACCTCAAGCTCATAGACGTAGATAACATTTCAGCTCCAAGGACCACTGTCATGAAAATGTGAAAATCATGGAGATGATTCATCTTCTAAAGCAGGTCCTCACCAACACAACTGTGTGTGTTTGATGCACTTCTCAGCTCTGAGAAGGCTGTGGTAGACATTGCGAGTCTTGATTTCACCAGTCACTTTAAAAGTCTGTCAGTTTTTTATTCTCAATTTTATTTATTTATTGTTGTTTGTGTATCTAAGGTTTTTTCAGATCACCGTAGCATCCATAGTGCAGATTCTCATTTGATTGCCTCCACTTTCCGGGGCTATAGTCATTAATGTGTTGACAGGGTGTCATTAATCCTACTACCAATATAGCCTCTGCAGTAAGTCCTCCATCCTTCTTAGCTCCTAGATGGACTGAACCACGGTGCCAGACAATAGGAAAGGTGTAAATTGGTAAACGCTGTGAAGAATAATCTGTCTCCTGTGTCTGTTCTGATTCTCACATGTAGTTTACACATTCTCAAAAGCTGGGAGAAATTAAAAAACACATTATTATTGAAATTCCATCATTCCTTAAACTGTATGACTACCACAGGTGGGATCACCTGAGATGTAAAGCTGCTCAAGTGTGTCTCTCTCACTGAACCGTCTCCTTCCAGAAAACAAAGGTAAATGTTTCTGTGGCTGCAGAGAGGCTGGAGACTCTGCAGGTGCTGAGAGGATGATCCATAGTAGGTTTCCACGCGGCATAACACTGTTTCTTTTTTCTGCTGTCTCCACCCTCCTCTGTCACTGCCACTATTCATGTTCCCGTCTCAGTGACGGTCCCCGGGGTCCAATACTGTGTGATTTACTGCCAGAGGGGAGTCCACCCTTAGCCACTGATGGACAAATCTGCTCTTCTGATGGTATGCTAAGGCACTTATGGAGTGAGCGATTTAACCCACCTGACGAGATCTGAGCGGGCTGTCGCTCACAGCCGTCAACGCCTGATGGTTCAAACACAGACGCAAGGGACTCAGAGGGAATTTCAAAGCAGTCATTGAAGTGAGAGTCCAAATTCGGAGCACATCTGTCGTCCAGAGCTGTGGGATTTTAGGGATCTGGCATAATTATTTTGTGGTTCATGGGGTTTTAAAACCATTGTGGCTTTATTATGGCTCCAGTTTGCAGCTGGACAGTAGGTTACCCTTCACTGGACTGCAGGCATGAGTGATGACTTGAAACTGAATCTTATTTTTATAACTATTAAATAATATTCACAGTGATGTGATTAAGGTGACATTTGTGGGCTTTTTGTGAATAATTAAAGGATAAATTAATGGAGCAGAAATCCCTTAGGTCGTTTTAAAGACAAGTCTTTAAAACGACCATTGTTTCAGCAGTGGAAAATCATAAAACCTACCAAATAACAATTTCCATATTTTTCAATTAAAGGAGCAGGGAGTAGGGTTTTGGGTTCTAGTGATGAGGTTATAAATTGCAACCAACTGAATTCCCCTCTCTTTCCAAGAAGCTACGGTGGCCTACAGGTGATATAAATACACAGATGGCCCCTCTCTACAGCTAGAGCCAGACCTGTTATCTATGTGAGCACGTAGTCTGTGACAGGACTCGGTTTACCAGTGGTGGAAATAGAGACAGTCAAGATTATAGTGATGGCCCCGCTGTTGCAATCAAACCAAAAAATCAGAATAAAGGAAGAAGGAAAAATGAATGAAACAATATTATATAATCAAGCAGTTAAAGCCAAGGAATTGAGCCATCAGGATTTGTGATTGCAAGTCTATTTTCTTCTAAAAATATGTAACAAAGAAATAAAAACAAGTAAAGCAAGGTCTGACTCAGCGCCAACAAAACTGCATTTGCAGTAATATACAGAGCTGCAACATCTCTCATCAGTCAAAACAAGTGTATATAAAAGGAAATATAATTTCTAAACTCAGTTATGAAGTAGAAGACAATACAAGCTCAAACATTTAAGATCTATGTGCTCTGACCTTATCATCACAACCTACATTTCCTAGATGTGGTAACCACCAGTCATGGGTAATGGTAAACAGCTGTCTAATCCATCACACCATTGTTGAAAACATGTGAAATCCTGCACTCTGACCACAGTTTGTATCCTGCTTTGATGGAAATGAACCTACTTCATGGCTGCTCTGTGTTTGCAGTTTGCACATTTACAGAATGGTTTGCAGTCCTCGTACCAGCTCTAAGTCTGGCCACACATTCATAGTGAGAGGAATCTCTGGAAGGTCTGTCTTAGCTTATATATTTCTTCTTAATATATATTTCTTCCAGGATTACACAGTTGTTTCTCCCAGTTTCTTTAAGTTTTTCTCTTTAAGGTGATGTTGATGTTGAAGTTTATGAATGCTGCTTCGTTGGGGAGGAAGCCAGAGAGGGGATCAAAAAGGAACAAGGCTTTCTCTCCTTCCTTGACTTTGTGAATGACTCATGTGTCTGGAAGTAAATTCTTCCAGCATCTCTAGCATGATTTATAGTATGTTTTGAGGGCTTGGCAGAGGATGGTGTTTTATCACATAACTTGTGGCTTTGCAATCAACCCTCAGAGAGGACAGATTCCCCGAGACTGTGCAACTCTGGCATTGTTTCATTTGTACTTTTCCGTTTCACTTTTCTCCTTGTTTCTAGTCTCAGACTGGGCTTCAAGGACAGGAGTTTGCACACACTTAGAGGAGTGTGGTAACGGCACAGATGCATGGACACAATAATGTATGCAATTATAACTGAGTGTCTGCTTAGTTAATGAAATAGTCAAGTTTCTTCTTCCTTGCATTTTTACACAAGTAAAGCAATCCATCGCCTAGTTCAGTCTGATTCAGCATTTTCAGGCTTGGTTTTTGGGCACTGAGGTTGTGACTAGGTCATCGGATTGCACATTGCTGCTCTGTATGTTTTGGAATTTGTTGTTGATTAGCAGCCTCCACCGACACTAGACACCAGAGACAAGCACAGAGCCTCTTCCAGGTGGTCATGCTGCAGCTGGTGTCATGGTAGCAGTGTTCCTGAGGCTGGTCAGACGACCTCACATAACCCCTGGATCAGTCGAGAAGAATCTGCAACCTATTTGCCACAAGCAACAAATCATTTTAGTGATTTACAGTGGAACAAATACATGACTCGTTGCCAAGATGCTTTTTGGAAATCCAGCCCTGACTCAGTTGTGTATTACAACTCGGTTTTACAAGAAGTTAACAAGCAAAAGCTGTGCTGGGCTGGAGAGTGCAAAACAAAACACCAGCTCACCAACTGATTAAACAGCTGCAACAGCACTAGATGAGGGTCAGACAGGATACTGCAGCAAGACATGACAAATACAGAGTGAGTGTTTGCATTTATAAAATTCATAAAACCATTAATCTTTTAAAGTTAATTTAGGAGGAAATAAAATGCTCTGCCTCTGCAGTGACCCACTATAATTATATTATTATGTTCATTAAAAGTACATTGTCTGTGTCAAAATGTCAGATTCACATTCCAAAGTCAGATGTTAAAGCCAGAACCTGTCTCCTGCTTTTTATTCTCCACAGACTGAAATGTGTTAAAAAAAGAAATTGTTTCATCGTTGTAGTTAATTAATCCTCCCCCAGACAGACCTGACCATGAAACTATGACCACTGCAGAGATTCAGAGCAGACGTGTGTCACACTGCATGATGATTCCCAGCAAAACGTTGGAGCCTCATGTTTTTAACTGGGTGAAAGTAGTGGAGCTCACATTTGCTCTGCATGCGCACAGGTGTTTGCGTGTGGTGGCACCTTTTGGCTGTGTGAGTTTCTGCCTGTGCATGTGCAGCCCCTGAAGTGATGTGTCCTGGCACATCATAACAGCATGTGTGTGGAGGCAGGCATGCAGGACCTCTGGGTCAACCAGCTAAACAAACACACCGTGACAGAGAGGTAGAGGGAGAATATAAAGATAGATCACAGTCAGATGCAGTGAGAGCAGGATTATCTAACTTTGAACACTAATATCACCTCTCATGCAGCACTTGAAGCTCGGAGCCTTGTCGAGTTTTTTCCTACAACTCAAAAGAAAGACATGATGATAGAGTAGAGATCAGACAAAAAGACGACTGTACTGCTTATGTCCCACAATTTTCTCTGTTTTGTAAGGATGACGCACATAAGTTCAAGACCAAGACCAAGATATAAAGAACAGTAAGTAGTTGCATATTATTAAACAATCATTAATCACATTCTTAAACAGTTTTGAACAGTGACTGATGATTAAGAGACCAAAGTCTGCTCATGGATATTATAAGGCTATGGGTAAACTATGCCACTAAACATTAAACATGACTTAACAGTTTCTGAGAGTTTTGGGCCACCTCAGGGAGAACTCCATTGAGTTTACATATCAGTGTCTCTTTTCATGTCTTGGGGAGTCATGTTACTGAAAAAGGTGATTCACTCCTGAGAGTGGGTCGTGTTTGCCTTCCTGTTCGGAGAGGAGACACAATAGCATGATGTGCGTTTACAGAGCACACGCATACAAATGCAGTGGGGAAAGAGTGAGCTTCACTTCACTTCACAAACTAGTAAAACGGATCTGTCGCATCTCATTCCTCTGTTAAGTGTTGGAGCTTCTATGATGAGATGCTAACATTGTGTCTTTTTAAAACGTACTGAGCAGGAGTAGTTCAGAGTCTACTGAAGACTGCCAAGTCTGATGATGTGGACTTTTACCACACTGACTCTAGTCTGTAATCTGCCTACAGCTAGTGGCCAGTGCTATGTTAGTTGCTAGTGGAATATCATACCTCCATCCATGCATTGTCTATCTGTGCATCGTATCTGTACAGGGCCACAGGGGGCTGGAGCCAATCACAGCTGACATAGGGTGAGGGTGGGGCACACCCTGGACAAGTCGCCAGATTATCACAAGGCTGACATATAGAGTCAACTAATGCACACACACTTATATTTGCACCTACAGAAAATCTAGATTTGCCAGTCTATGTAATGTGCATGCCAACCTTTGACTTGAGTTGCATTGTGGGTTATGTAGGCACCATGCTGTGGGTGGGGAAAACACTCCTGGTTCTGCTACACTGACTTCGAAACATTTTTAAAAAAAACAGTGTTTTAAGAGCGCGATGGTGAATTCAGACACTCATTTTATTGCAGCTGCTATAAACAATGACACATTATCACCAACTTGTTAACAGTAACATATTGACACATCCAATAGTTGTAGAGTGACATCATCATTCATTTGGACTGACAAAACTAAATCCATTTTAGCTCTGCTTGGGTCTGTACCACCTCCTGAGGGACATATCTGGTCTTTGAGCTCCAGAATAATACATCCTCTGTGAATTCATCGATGTGAGTGACCCCTTTCACATTACAGTCATATTTGATCCATTTAAGCTATGACAGAAGACAAAGGGAAAAAGTATTTTTATAGATGGGTAGAATTTCCCCGTTACAAGATTAATATGGAGTTCCCCTCACATCTTTACTGAAAATCAGTCATGCACCATTTCAGTAAAACCCTTATCATCATTCAGCAGAGAACTTCAGGGGTCAGCCCAAATCAATAAAAAACTCAGTGTCCTCAAAAGCATCAGTGTACAAGAACACTGTGCAGGGAGGTGGAGTGGAAGTGTTATGCCCCCTTTATTTCCTGTAAAGAGTGAATCACACGCGTGAGTGCCAAATGAGAGCATATCAAGCTGAAAAAGGGTTTGTCCTGTAGTGTTTTTCCAAGCAGCTTTCATCTGAAGGGAGACATGTGCTCTGTAGCAGTTTACACTCTCTCTGTCACAACAATAATTCAAGATGTTAAGCAGCATAACTGAATACACAGTGGACCCCACTGAATATCCAGTACACTGTTATGTCACATGTGATGTCAGGGTTGCTGATGAGGCACAGGGGATTTTTTTACAGAGTTTGCATGTAATTTCTCAAATTCTTGATTAATCAATACTGATTGCTAAAAGATTTCATCAGAACACTTAACCACTCAACAACTTCAAACCCTTGAGCATAGGCACTGAGCTGCACAGATCCCAATGACTCACCACAACTATTTTCTTTCGTAATTAAGAAAAAGGGCTCAGATAAATGTGGCTACATGAGGCTGCAGAGTCACTTAAATAGATGGTAATTGATTGTTCGTTTTCTCCTGGAGCTAATAATTTCTAAATATTTTACCATCACTTGAACTCTGTGAGTGTTATCTGATCACACACCGATCCATAAAGTATCTTTCTATTTTCATCAACCAATGCATATTTTTTACAGGGAGCAACTTGGGAGCAACAGGGAGCAACTTCCACAGATGAATTGGCCCAATAGTGCAGCTCAGGCATTTTCTGTCTGTGCCTTTGATTGCATTGACTATCGTCCAATATGCTGAGAGAAACAACATGAAAACAAAATCAATCACGCTGCTCTTTTTCATTTAAGAGGAAGCCATGTAAGCAATTGGTTGTTGTTGTAGGGTGTTTCTCAGGAGCATGTGTGGACAGTTCAAGCTTTGGTTGCCTTATTTCACTCACAGTAACACTGGGAGTGCAACAGGATTTCTTTATTTAGCTGCCATGCCTCCGGTTGCTTTTCTGCACAGGGTTTAAAACATAACCTTCATACCTGCACATAAATGTGCCAGTGAAATTATTTTTCCTACACAATATTTCCTGTCCATCTGGATTGGGTTGGTGTTGACATTTTTACTGT
>OMNW01035593.1:19126-30810 GCA_900303245.1 Selene dorsalis
CCCCCCCCCCCAAGAGTACCTCTCCACATTAGCCACTTAGTGTGAATAGGCCCAGAGACAACGCCACATTTCAGATGAATGAGCTGAGAGTTTTTCAAAATTTAAAGCAAATCATCAAAGTCCCTGAATTTCCACCAATTCCAGTTCAATGACAGTGTCCTTCCCCTCCCAACACTGTATAACCTTACATGAACCATTTTTAACTTGGTAGGATCCTGTGACAGGACATGAGCGGTTGGTGCAGCTGTGCTAATTACAGACGAGCCCCTAAGTCAACTCACTTCACTCCACACCAGTTGGCTCCTCACATGTGGAGGCTTTACATGTGTGAGCCATGCAAAATAAATATTCCACTCCAAGGCCAGATTTTTTTTAATGACTGACTGATGATTAGCTGTTTTGTTTTGTTGACACTGGCTTTCCTTCCTCAGATCCCATGGCAGGATGTTGTACGGCAGGAAAATTAACAAGTATTTTGTCTTTGCTCTCCCTTCAACCAAACAGAAATATTTCACCTTTTTCTCATATGTCACATGAATATGTGAGAAAACAATATTTTTGCTTGATTCTTTGATTGATAAAAAAAAAAAAAGATAATTCAGAAGTACAAGTACAACACACATGTTGTTGATTGTGATCAAGAGGTCAACTTCTGCAAAAAAAAAGAAAAAAAAGAAAAAAGAAATCTAAACAGACTTACTTGGGATTGGGACCATGTTTTACACCTGATGTTTCTTAAGATCCCAGATTGAGTCATTTTCTAGAGAGGACTTCTGAAACGTGGCATAGGGTTCAAAAACATGTTTATTAGCCACTCCCATACTCTGAACCCAGTTCTGTTGTCTTCTCTCCTCCAGCAGGTAAACCAGCACACCTGTGGCCAGTTACCAATCAGGAGCCTGGGTGTAACTGCTGGAGGAGGAGGGCCAGAGCAGGCCAGCCAACAGAGAGCAGGAGCTGGTCATGGCATTGTGGCAAGTGACTCGCTGACTGTTGTGTTGTGTTTTGTTGGTTGTTTCAGGTTATCATTTATCTAATGCAGTGAATGGCTGCTGGTGTTTAGTAAGCCATCCTTTATTCTGCTAATTAAACTCCTTGTTAATTTTACTGCCTGGGCCTGTGTTTCATTTTCGTTTTATTTATTAATTATTTCATTTCACATAAACTGACGCTGGCACTGGCTTTGCAGCAGATGAAGATGTTTTTGCAGATGGTTTCTTTTACAGAAGTACTTCACTTTTAGCTTCTCTGCCGGTGCACGCTCCCAGCTGCTTCTCTTAAACTTGTAGGCGATCCATCCAAGTCTACTGCAGGGAAAACACTGATTGTATAGTACCCACATCAAATGACACCTATAATATGATGCTCTTGCACTTCATCTAGCATGAGAATGGATTTGCCTGTAGTCCTCGGTCTGTTGAGAGCAGTCTAATGTACTTGCACTAGCTTTCCTTCATTTGACTTTCCACGTCTCATCACTAACTCTCCTGTCATTTAAGATCCTGCCTCCCTCCCATGCCAAGCATCACCTGGTTTTCCTTGTCCATCTCCTCACCTCCAGCCCAGGTCATTAGTCCCTCAGTATGTGTATATATACTTCCATTTTTATACATCCATTTTCATTTGTTCGCTGCCAGACTGTCTTGTGTATTCTCCGCCAAGCTCTCCAGTATTTTCAGTTTAGTATTCTTCTTCTGACCCTGCTCTTGCCTTTTTGTATTTTGAGTTCCAGCCGGTCCCTTATGGGGTTTGTTTCCCTTGTTGTGTTTTTTTTTTTTTTACTCTGTCTGACTGACTTTACTGATGCACTTGTGTGCCTCCAGTATCGTGCTTCTGGACTCTTTTCTGCCATTACTCAGTGTGAGTTACAAGCATAGGAAGTAATGTACTCAAGCCAGCTAATAATACACCTGTTTTTCCTGTTTTTCATCCTCAGCCAGGCCTATTTGTAATTATTTATACATGCAGTGTGATTCCTACTATTTTTACCTTGCAGATTAAAATCCACAGGGCTGAGTTATGAACTGTGCCTGTAACTGATTCACACTGGGCTTCTTTACTAACTCTACACGCTGACTCAACCAAGCCACCAAATAAATTCCAGGAAGCATACAGTACAGTAAAACTTGGGGGTTGGTGAGTCTTAAAACTATGATAGATTTTGCTGTTTTAAAGTTGTCAACACTTTGGTATGGTTCATCTAAGAGTGAGCAGAGCAACACAAAATCAGTCAAGAAGGGCCAGGCACAGTGAGTCAGACTAAATACACCATAACTCTCTACTGCACACATGATAATGATAAAAATTACACCATATCATTTTTGATATGGTGTAACTTTTTTTGTAGACTGAGGGACACATGCGGGGTGTTTGTGGGCAAAGATCCAGATGATGTTTAACATGAGAGATGAGCAGGTTATTATATCCTCCTGTAATTATTCAGAATGCAACACATAATTTATAACTCTAAGGCAACACCAGCAGCACTAATCCCATATTCTACACTCACATTTTATTCAATACACACAGCACAATGTGTTTATATATATTGTCTCGGACATCTTATGCAATATGAGCAGTAGCTGTACTTTTCCTCGACGATAAAACCCCAGAGTGACATTTTTGTAAATCTCACATCATTTGCTGAGCACAGTCAAACATAACATTCGGTGAGTCTTCACTGTGTCACATAAACACTCTGCAGCGCAGTGATGCTCAACAGGGTCGTGCAAGCTCCAAATATGGGACCAAAAATATTGGGGAGCGACCAAAATCTCTAAAAGCCGGCTGCATGATTTTATTTTTTTCGGTGTTTACGCCGCCGCCTCGTTGAGCAGTGAGTGCAGGCTGATGTAGTCGCCTGCTTCAATCTTGATACCACTGAGAGAGAGAGAGAGCAGCGTTTGGCCGCTGAACAGCAGTTGACTCATGTTGTTTCATAATAAACTGCTCACTCTTCGAATTGTCTCTTTATGTTCCTCCTCCGGTTCTCTGTGGAGCAGGAGTCACCTCACCAGTAGTTCCTTCAAAAATCAAAACATAGTCAAGTGGAAAAATACTTAAAAACACCCTGAGGAGTTGTCCTGCACGTAGGTGGGATTAAATACTAAGAATAAGGTTTAAATTGTTTTTTCCTCACTGGGAGCTCACTGACCTACCATTACATGGATAAACAAACCAATTGTGTGCCATCAATAAAACCACAGTAAGTAGAAGCCAACACTACTCCACCCAAACGATAGAGAAGTCACTTCCTCTGGCTACACGATAAATCATTTTTGAAGCCCCCTGAGGCTGCAGACAGACACTAATGGCCTTCTCATGATAGATCTTGTTTACCTCTTAAGTTCAGTGCTATATTGGCAGACCTGTTGGTGACTGACGATGTGTTCCTGTCGTGGCTGCTAAGGAACAGATCAATATGATCGGATTGAAGGCAGGGCTTTGAATTAATTGTCTAAAAGGAAGATAAAACCAGACTGTGCTCACAAGCAAACAAGTTGAACACTCTCTCTCTCACACACACACACACACCTTTAAATATGTCACTTAGTGATGAATCTTTTGCTGCAAATCTTTATGAGCTGTTTTTAGACGCCCATGGAAATCAGCCAGCAGACTCCACCCGCTCCTTTTGTGAATGGATGAAGCCAATCCAGTAATTCAGTGTCCTCTCCACCCACAGTGCTCGTAGGTCTGTCAACATATTATCACATGAATCATCATTTTGGTGTATTCTAATTTTACCAGTGAAATTTCCCATAAGTGCACACAACGGCTGCTTCAGGACATGCTGCACCTCCCAAAGTGCAAGAGGTAAAAATATGGATATGCGGTGATTTTTAAGTGGGACACCCACCCACACCATTTCCAGCAAGAACCCAGAAAAAAAGGAGAGAAAACATGATCTGACATTGCGATATTGCAGATCTCGTGTGGATAGTTTAGAAACGGAGAGCATGCAGCCAATCCACTGGACAAAATGCCAAAATGAATGTTCTCCCCTAACATCCATTTTCAGCTTCACGCCCATTGGATCAACCTCCATTCTTTCCGCAGGGATCTGTGGTTCATGCATTTAGAGGAGAGACACAGTCTGCTTAAGAAATCATTGTTGTGATTGTTGAAATTACAAAAGACTGAAACTTCCCGTAACAAACAACAGAGAGGATACATACAATCCTTCACCTGCTCATCGCCGCTGGAGACAGCGGTATTTCTAGTTTGTCAGGGCCCGAGGCAGATATATTTTGCCCTGAGGCCTCCCAGTCAACCATAATCACCATTATGTAGTAAATTAGCAGACACCAAGAAAAATGTTCAAAATCTAAATATTTTTTAATTCCAAATTTCCATGTTAGGGTTAGAAAATATGAACACATGGATATAATTTAAAAAAAAAGTAACTCAACAAGCTCAACATTGTCACATTGTAAATAACCCACATTATAAGGCCAGTGCTCATCAACACATGGAGCTTCCTTCGAGAGGTTTCCTACTGACTAGTTTAGTTTAGTTTACTTAAGTTCAGTGCAGTTGTCCATTGATGTCGAGTTAAGTTTTTCTTCTCACAAGCTGCTCCTCAAACTGGGTACGATGGCAGGAATCCCACTATGCCTTATGAAGCATTTTATTTATCTTTCAGTATATTGCTGAGCCTTTAGCATAACCACTAAAAACAGTGAGCCTCACAGCCAGACCGTTTGATTGCAGGTTACACAATAGCAGATGTAGAAACCCATCTACACAGCGTGCACATATGGAGAAATTCAATGCCTGGCAGGTTTGGTTATAAATTAGGATTAGATAATCACTGTTAAGAGGAATTGTATGAAGAAGGTTCTTGAATACCCGAGGACACATCTGTTTTGATCTTTAACTTGTAGTTCAGGCTCTGTGCTTGTCAACACAGTCACAACAGTTGGGAGGTAAGTGACAATTATTGTATATCAGCAGGGATTTTTGCATCTGATAGACTCATCATCTAAATATCTAATGGGCTTTCAAGAGCTGTATCATACTGTCCAATAACTGTGGGCCAGAAAACAGCTCAGTTTCTTCATTGGTTGTAACTGCAAAGTGTTTCAACAGTTGTTTCATTCATCTCTCAATATTAACTTAATTTAGATCCCAGACTTTTGAATAAAACCAGCCAGGCACAGGAACATTCAAAAGTAAAATATATTAGCTGTACAGACTATTTTCCTGCTCTAGGCAGAAAAGTGCTCAGTTTGCTCCGCAAGCTGAGTTTTATTAATGTATTCATTTACTGGATATGTATCACAAAAGAACTGAATTGGGAACATGAGAGCTCCACAACATGTTTGGGTTCGAAGGAAAAATAGATTTTGTCTAGCAGGGAGGCGCAATAATGGTGTGCAGATGTATATCAAGCAGCTCAGATTAAACATCTGCAAAATGTCAAAAGCAAAACTCTTCAGCGTCACTTCTTGAGAATATATTTTTATATTAAGATAAACATTGCCTTGATGGCAAATTAATTAAAAATAAAAAGTGCAGTTGAGTGTTCAGATGAATTCTTTCACCGATCTGTTGCATGTTAATCGCCTCGTCATCACTGGCCTCCAGTCATGGCTGCCCTCATCCATATGCTGTCCAGCAGCAGTTTATCTTGGCTGTCATCACATTGCTCATTTAACAGAAACTCAGACGGGCTGGGTACACCTGCATGGAGGAGAGCAGGAGCCAGAGCGTGACCTGCTTTGGACTGGCATGAACATCACATAGAATTACAGTCTGGCAGTTGGCACTTGGGAACTATTAAGACTGGGATACGCTTGAGATAAAAAAAAAAAAAAAATAAAAAAAAAAAAAGTTTGTATGACCTGTCGTCCAACTACGCCTGAAAGCAAAGGTGTTTATGGCCTTTTCTGAACATTCACATTAAGGTGGAGTGAAAAGGCAGAGAAAGCTTGAGAGAGAAGTTCAGCTTCTCCTCACATACACACACACACACACACATATACTTTGCCATTTCTTGCTTTCATTATCCCCATATGGATTGCTGATTTCAGCAAGACATACAGAACATCTAAGTACCAGTAATGAATGGTGGTAACTCTTCCTATTTACATCCTGTCTAGTTCATTAAGTTAGTTAAATTAGTTAGAGTGATCGCCCTGCAGATGTAGCTACTTCAAATGCAGCTGAAATATGTAACCTTTCATTCCTTTTGGTGGATCTTTCAAATGCATTGTCCACTGGTGCTTAAAGTTTTAAAGCTTAAAAAGAGACAGCCCAAGAATTGTTTGAAAATTAAGACCCTTCAAACTCAAGTTTTTGACGCAGCTTTCTCACACAACAGCGTGGACAGGTACAGCTGGGGACAGATGGTAGAAATCCTCCTCACACCATCTCACTGAGGTGAGGCCTTTGATTTTCTGAATAATGACATATAAGTTGTTTCCATTCATACTTATTTGACCTTCAGCATGAATAAATTAGCACGTATTCAGCCGACAATCATGGTTATTATCATACTCTGGCAGAAAGCTGACATCTGTAAAACCAGTTATCAGATCTGGTTTGGCCTGCAGCATCTGAGTCAGCTGTGCAGATCAGCTGTTGTCCTTTGTTCTCACTCCACTGGATGTTTTTATGAGGATAATTCTTATCTAATCTCCTTAATACCAAAGTCTGCATTGGTTACCTTAATCTACAGTATAATCACATAAGTAGCACAATTCCTGGAGGACTGAGTGGGTTTTTAAGCTAAACCTGGATTTTGACAAGAAATTGTAACAATATTATTTACATAGAGCATTGCTACACATGGATGAAGGCAAAGGAGCGATGGAAGGGGTGTGGTGAAATTCTGAAAGACTATTCATAAAGTACATCATAAGAGATATTTTGGCCTCCTGTTGAAATAGAACAGAACAAGGTCTGCACGCCAGAAGCAGCTCCAAAGTTGGTTTAATGAAGATCACCACGTACATGACATTTCGGACTTGGCCATCAGACCCTCCTGTTGAAATAGAGTAAATAAACCCTCAGACAGACAAGGACATACGTTGCTGATTGTTTTCCTGTGACATGCGGCCAAATGATACATAATGGACAGGGTACTTTATGGGAACCACATGGAGAGGATGTGTAAGTCATAGAGTCATCATTTATCTTCATCTTCATCTGGGTTTCTAAATTGGAAAAATGAAACATTAATTCCAGATATTTTGATCACTAAACTTCTGGGTCTTCATTTGAGTAAAAAAAAAACTTCCTATCATGCTGTATTTATATGCTTTATATGCTGCTATACCCATTGGGGGCTGTATGCAGCTGCTGATTTAATCTGAAGTGTGAGTTGTATTGTACTACCCTTACATGGATATAGCAGTGTTTGGCTGAGATTCTGGTTGTGGTGAGCAGCAGCATGTGCCAAACATGTGGTTTAGGTTCAGTGTGTGAGGATGGCCAGGGCACACTGACATCCTGTAACTTAGTAGTTAAACACACACACATAACCAGCCGTTTTGGAGTACTTAAATGCCCTCTGAAGTAGGTTCTTCACTGAATGTTTTATTGAGCACATGTTTTGAGTTTCTGATGTGAGAAAGACAAAAGGGCAGAAGTCAAACTTGCATCCTTCAACTGGATTAAGTCGGCATTATAAAACAAAGTGCATAAAGTCAAATCATTCGTCTCTTCCCTGCTGACTAAACTTTCATTGCCAGTGAGTCCACATGTGGCCAGGTCACAGCTGCTGAGTGACTGTTGCACAAGGATGAGCAGGAATAGTCTTATACTAACTTTGGAAATGATTTTGACATTGATTTATTAGAATTAGATGAGACTGATGCCACTCTCATGGTGAATATGTGCCATGAGCTGACAGTTAGCTTTGGTGAGCAGCAAAACAGGAAATATTTTTCCAGGCTCTTTCCAAAGAAAAAAATGACTCTTATGGTTCTTTTAACACTTTAAACCTAATTTGTTTCATCCGTAGAAAAAAATCAGTGTGAAAACCACACACTGTGCAGGTTAATGTGAGGTTTATGTACCGCACCAGCTAATGTTCTGCTACCAACTCACTACAATCCCTCTCTCTTTATCAGGCTTTCTGAAAAATGTAAGCATATTTGTTTTCCATAGTTTAAGACAAATTGGCATCGTCTATGGTAGCTGCAACTGGAAACAGAAACCCTCATGTTATCATAAAGTGAAAAAGTAAATTGTAAGGGAAATTTATCAGCTTGGCAAACATGTGTACACGCACAGCTGCAGACACCAGATGTTTTCATTTATTCTTATGCCTGGACTGGAGGATGTGTTCCATATATGCACGGTAAATCATCCTTCACATAAGCAGGCTACATGTGCTCTATCAATCAGGATGACAACAAGAAGAGCTTTGCTTGCTGTGCCTATTCTTTTAAAGATTAATTATTCGAGGGTAACAGGGGACCTTCTCACACAGCATCTCTCAAACTCATTGTCCCTGTTTACAGCTGAAGTCTTTTTTATGCTTTTTACTTGTATTTGTGCAGGTTATTTTATAAGATCTAACATATCATAGAAATAAATCTTTTTTCCGTCTAGGTTCAGCTGTAGTAATATGGCAAAAGTTGCTTCAGGCCAACATGAACATTACACAACAGCGAAGTGACATCATCGTCTCTCTGTCAGACAAAGGAACATGTTCGATCAAAGAGTGTGTGTATTTAAACAAATGGTTGTCAAACTAAATAAAAACGTGAAAAATGAGAGGAGGGGGGCCTGATGTAGGGATCACTAAATAGTTGGTAGGTTATAAAAATAAGGTGAATCATATGCTGTGACCTTTCCAGTAATCAGAGCTCAAAGCATGTGTGTGTTAAACAGCACCAGCGGCTCTATGTGTTTGTATATTAGAGCTTGCCAGAAGCATATTTAAGAACACTTGTAGGTCTTTAAAATGAAGGAGGTCCTAACCGTCATTGGTCTTTCAGTTTTTTTCATAAAGAACAAAGGACCATAAAACAGGATTATGTGAAAATAATGAGTTGTGTATTGGCATTTTGAGTCAGACCACATTTATCTCTGTTACATTGACTTTATACAACCCTGGACCAGAGAAGCCATCGCACCAGTCTGAGCCTGGACTGTGTTGATGCTGTTGGGATGTGGCCCAGTAATGAGCCTTTGATCCTCCTCAAAGCTTAAACAGGTTCATGAAAAAGCCAGAACACTGACTGGTCACTCATCCTAGCTGTTTGTGAGACTGAACCACAGAAGTGAAGAAACAATATCACTGCTAAAATAATTATGAGAAGAGAAGTGATTTGGAGTTGAAGTGCAGTTCTCAGTCTGTGGTGTTGATTCAGCTTCTGTACAATGTCATGTCTTCACACTGCAGATGAATTCGATTTGCTAACTTTTAAGTCATGCCAGTATGAATGTTTTTTATAATTATTCCCAGCATATCAAGGTTATCAAACCGCTGAATAATTAATACATCATGTGCTTGGATCTGACTTAATAAACCCAGGGGTCTACTCTAGAGGGAACTGCATGAATGAATCTGCATATGCACAAGTAGCAGAGTAGCAGAGCTGCCCTGATGAGTCACACAGCAACACTTACAGCTCCAACTACTAGACTTGAAATAGCAGCCTGAGGTTAGGGTTGCCCAGAGATGGCCATTTAACCCAAAAATGATCTGTATCTGTGTGTTGACAGAAAATGAAATGTGCTGAGAACTGCATGAAGAGCTGTAAAAATGATGTTTCTGATGTGTGAGCTGCATCAAACCAACTGACAAAAACTGTACTCTCCTGGTGCTGTCTTCAACACTGGATCATGACAACCTTTTAATATATCAGGGTACAACACTAAACTGGTTTAAATCTGAAACATTCATTCAACGAATTCTGACAGTGCTTACAGGTCAGTTTTCCTCACAGGTTCATCCTGAGGACAGTGTCCTCTTAATAACACTTACTTGTCATATATTCTGGTGATAATTAATGTTTGTTGGTTGTTGGTACCTGCACCAGATGCATCATGGGAACCTCAGAAGAAATGTGTTTGAGGTGCTAAATTTAGAAGGTGCAGCAGCACAGTTTTAACTAGTTTTTAAAAACAGGTCCCTATCTCTTATAAATAGCTCACATCAAGTCAAAAGTCCAATTTTCTGACAGGTTTACATTGTCCTGACATTACAATGTAATAGGCTAATAGCTGACAGGCTGCAGCAGCAGATAGGGCACATGTCAGACACAGCTTTGTATCCATAGTAAGTGAAAGTAACACATTAACAGGCCAGTGAACTGTGAACTCATTTGTTTAAAATAAATACTGAAAATTACTGAGACAGCAGACTGACACCTAAACTTAGTGTCACAGTCTCAAATGAGCTGATACCAACAGGTGAGCAATATTTTGAATCACTGCGCACGTGAAGGACACGAAGGATGGGAATTTAATGAAAAAATCATGCACTAACAACAGCAGGGCCTCTCTGAAAAGACCACATGAACATATGTGCTTTTTAACTCATCTCTTCATACTGCTGCGTGCCGATGTTATTGATTAGCTGCAAATCACTTGACATAAAAGAGTTTGAGGCCCATTGCATACAGATGCAGGATGGGCAGGAGAGAGAGAGAGATGTTTGTCATGTGAATAAAATCATATCTCAATGCAGCTGTTATGAAATCTACGCAAATGGCATGTCTCTCGTGAACAGCCTTGAAGTGTCCATCACTGAACTCCACAGCCTCAGTTTAATAACGTGTTTATTCACAGACAAAACCACTGTGTCAGAACGGGCCCTGGACTGGCCCCGCACGTTCTGTCATTTGTTCCCCAGGGGATCTCCATGGTGAACAACAAATATTAGTGTTTTTTTTAAAACAAAAAGCCCACTCTCCATCTTTTCTACGAAACTTTTGACACCAAATTTGGAAAATTTGGGAAACTGTGCACGGATTTTCTTTCAAATAATCATTGCACACTTAAAAGATGTCACAGCAGGTGTTAGCTGTCTTACGGGCCTTGTTTTCTGTGGACTGCCGATTTAGCCTATGGGTAGGCTAACTTTTTTTTTTTTAAGTATATTTTCAGGCTTTTTGCCTTCATTTGAAGGTATAGTTGAAAGAGACAGGAAATGTGGAGGCAGAGAGAGGGGGAATGACATGCAGCAAAGGGCCGCCAGATGCGGGATTCGATCTGAGGCCAGCTGCAGTAGCGACTATAGCCTCTGCAAATGGGGCACCTGCTCTACCCACTGAGCCACCTGACTCCCCTATCGTGGCTAACATTTAAGGTTTAAAGAGGAACTATGCAGGATTTTTACTTGTTACAGGGAGAATGGAGGCTCTCTGTTTTCCACCTAATGTCAGGATCAGAGCCTCTGCCCCGGTGTCCCAGCTCTAATCTCAGCAACACCATGACACAAACGCACCCCATAACCCATTATCTCTTGTTTATGACAGATAAGACTGCACAAATATACACGTTGTAACGCGTAAATGATAAATATCGTTATCCACCGCTCTATTGATTGCTTTCTCACTGGCTTCGTTGAAAACAAATGCACATAACCCGGAGGAGAGTTAGAAAAACAGAGGAGAAGCGACCCGACTTGCATAGTTCCTCTTTAAAGGGAGTCAGTTGTCTTAGACCAGGACCAAAATTGAGATCAGTCTGTTATTACAAATATATATTATAAATAATAAACA
>OMNW01035601.1:0-14078 GCA_900303245.1 Selene dorsalis
CGAACCGGGACCGGAACCCGAACCGGGACCGGAACCCGAACCGGGACCGGAATCCGAACCGGAACCGGAACCGGGATCCGAACCGGGACCGGAACCCAAACCCGAACCGGGACCCGAACCGGAACCGGGACCGGGACCGGGACCGGAACCCGAACCGGGACCGGAACCGGAACCCGAACCGGGACCGGAACCGGGATCGGGACCGGGACCGGGAACTGATATGTTCTGATGCTTCCGACAACATCTGCTGTATTTGACTTTACATGGCTTTGAACTCTGGCTAATATCCTTTCAAAGACTTGAAAAGTGACATAAGTCAAATAGTCTAGCTACACACTAATCCAAAATGGCGCCCAAAAAAAGCCCTCACTTCACTAGTCATGTGTTTAATGCTGATTCACTTTGTTTCTTAAAGAATCTGAGGTGGGACATTGAATCAAGGGGTCATCTAGTGGGGAAAGTTACAAGTACTTCTCTCTAAGTGTAGCAGAAAGGGTGGTCCTCACTCCATCTCCACACTTACCTGGAGCTCACTATGATGCCCATACAGAAATGTGTGTGTGTGTGTGTGAATCATCTTTGTTGTTCTTGTCCTTGTTGCCAGTTCTTCCAAAACTTCTTTTTTTTTCCAGAGGTCTAAATAGATCATTCTTTCTTTTTTTCAGACTCTCAGACTGCAGCCCCCAAAATGACCATAAAGTTTAAACAACAACACCACTGAAACAGCTTCAGTTTAAATGAAGACATATGACTGTTGTGTTGAATTGCATTTTCTTTAAGTAGGTGTTCATAATAAACTGGTGAGTGTGTATTATGTGAGTGTTTTGTCCCCTGTCATTGTCATCATTACCTCTAATCACACACACACACACACTTAGTCATTATAAGATAAAAGATTGCATCATTGTATGTCCACTCAGTGCTGGAGACAGAGCAAGAAAAGAAATCAGTTATATTGTTTATGACTACACACCATCCCCCTCAGACTGCTACAGGGGAACAGAAACAGAGATACAGGTGAGGGCACACACACACACACTCACATAGAAAGAAAGAGAGAGAGAGGGAGCAGAGAAAAAGAAAAATAGCCAGTCTGTGGACTGGAATTGATCTGACATGGGGCCCTGGGGCCATGTTATGACGAGGTTTGCAGTAGCTACGAGAGGTTTGATGGGGAAAATGGGGAGTGTTCATCACAGCAGAAGTAGAGCTATCATCCTCCTGGAAGAGGGAGTGTAACATTACTGACTGCCTATACTGTCAGTAAATAAAGCTGTTCCCTTACTAGTGAGCCTAAAATACCTGTACTCTGTGGACAAAGCTTTAATATTCTGCCATGCACAGCAGAGTAAATAAAAAACAAACTGATGTTGAAGGAAAAGCAGGAAATGCCATGGCTGCAGAGATCTTAAGATATCAAGAAAGATTATTTCTCTTATATGTGACACATACTAAACTCCAATCACTTACTTGCTATGAAAAAGGTTGTGTTTTTTTTAACTGTAAAAGAAATATTTCCATATTATCAGCAGTTATGAGTAAATAAGAGAGCCCATCATTCATTTTGTCTGTTACAACAAACAGAGGCCATTAGGTCAAGGATGGGTCATGTTGATTAGCCTGTCATTAGGAATACCTATAATACCTATAATACACCTGTAAGAACAGCTTTAAAATGCCATTAGGTGATCATGAACTCTCTGTCGTGCGAGAGATGCTCTTATAAAATGAGGATGTGGGGTTTGAAAGGGAGGCAGTTGCTCAATACTGTCAAACACAATATATTATGCGGGTGTGTATTCCAAAACTTCCTGCGAGCCACAAGTGTATACCTGGGAAGTGAAATTTATAAGAGACTCTTATTCACAACATGAATATATCCTAAGCATTAAATAGTAGTAGTCTACACCACATGCCTGTTTTTTGCCTCAGTACTTTATGAATGTGCCATTGGAGGATCCTGTATGTCATGATTGTGTGGATCTTGTAGGACACAATGCAGTGAATATATATCCCACAGACAGATTTGTATGAAGCTTTGGATACTGGCACAGCTTTGATAATGACTTTGTATGTGGGACGCCTGACAAATTGTCTGATCACACAAATGACTCTAACCTGCATAGATATTCAGATTCAGATGCAGCTTCAGAAACACCAGGATACAAATGAGCGACAGAATATTATAGCTCAGAAAATGTACTTTGTGCTGTAAAAATATAGCAGGGATTTCTTCTGTCAATTTGGAATCAGAATTCAGTTGTAGCTGAGCTGCTGTCTTTAGATTTTGATCAGAGAAGTTGGACAAAGTTCATATCGGTGATCTTTGCTCTGTATCACCAGTGTGTGTTTGTGACATGCCAGATTCAGCAGAATTTTCAATTGGGTTCTTCTCAGAGCAAATCCTCTATCTGCAAGAGTGTTTGAATGAATTTATTCAAGTAATTAAAGGTGTTGTGCAGAAGGGCATGCAATATAATAGTATACATTTCAGAGTTGCTGATCCTGTTGCACTCAGTTTGTTGCATTTACTTCTGCCCCAGCTCCAGTGTTACACCAACTATGCACTCACAGAGATGTAAAGTGAAAGCAAACTTTTTCACCCTGAAACTGGAGAGGTGTGGGGTTAGTTTCAAGTTGTGTGTTGTATCTTGTGTGCCTGGTTCTATCTTTGGTTAAAGAGGCCTCTGAACTGCAATATTTACACAGGAAACCCTGTTCTGAAATTAGCATGTGGAAGGCAACAGTATTCAGGCAGATGCTTGCTTTCCACCCTGACTGTTGTACTTCCTATACCAAACAGAATATGGAAAAATTATACTTTCCTTTTTCTTTTAATTTATTTTACCCTTTTTTTTTTTTACCAGGAAAGACATGAAAACGAAATTCTTATATTATGTCAATGTGTGTATCTCTTAGAATTCCTCTCAGGCCGGAGTTTGGTACAGGAGGATTAAATACACTGTTCCTATGATTTACTTGCTTTCCACTGAAAGGTCTTTGGGTAAACCAAAAACATTATTTTTCTTCATTGGGGAATTTACATGACAAACAAAAAGTGATATAAAATAAGGTCTGGGGGTAAAAATTACGTTATAGAATAAGGTCTGGGGGTAAAAATTATGTTATTCTGTAGTGTTTTTTGTGTGTTCGCATGGCTGGATGTTTCAATGCCAGTCTGTTGCATACAATTATAATAATAAGACAATATACATAGCAATGATGATCAATGAGGGGACACAACAGAAAGACCGAGGTGCAAGCAAGGGGCCCCCAGCCCCACGCACATAGAGTACAGCTGGGGCCATCTTTATTTTAGTGTACCGTCCCACCAGGTCCTGTCTTACTCCACTCCGCTTCGGGTAGCTGACATGCTACTCAAGGCCCAACCATGAGAAGAAGGGACTGACAAAACAAAAGCAAATATCTATTTTCTCTTCCCTTAAGGAGTTCCATCTGCCTGGACCAGTGACTTATGAACATGGCCAGCAGAACAATGATGAAGAGACATTCATTTCTTCCTAACATGATAACTGTTTCCTTAGGGGACAAGATCTGTCAAAGTAGTATCATTTCTTTGAAAACCATGAATCCTTTTCACCTACAAGGACAAGTCAATATCACAGGAAGGCAGTGAAGGGTGGACAAAGACACAAACTGGCTGAAATCAGGATGCAAGTCCTTTAAAAACAGGTGATTTGACTATTTTCTTATGCCCATACTAATATTTACGTCTAAATAAATGAGACACAAAGTAATAGTTTGATGAGTAAACGATACACTAGACATAACCTTAAGTTGGTCATGACATGATGCATTTAGCTTTAGTGATGACAGTCCTGTAGCCTGTGTTTGAAGTTGTAGACTCTCAGATTATTATCAAAATATTTTTTAGGCTTTTCTCAGTGACCTTGCCAGCAGTGATATACAGCACACCTTTAAAATACCAGGGGAATAATTAACATTGGATTATTTGACAGCTTCATTACTTGGTAGAATTGACAAACATGCAGCCATTAAAAATCTTACAAGTACAGCGAGATCAAGCCTCTGATTCTCCAGAGAATTATAATAATGTTGAAAGCAAGGGGAAAAAAACCTGGGTGTATAGAGGTAGTTTGGCGAAAAAGGCCACTGGCTGACTTTTGAACGACTTAGATAAATGCGCATCCTCCTTTAGAAAAGCAAAAGTCAGCTATCACATATAATTAATCTCTAATTCTATTTCAAAACTCTTTGAAATTTGGGAAGGGTTAAGATTAAAGATTTAATCAAGATTAAATAAAGAATCATTTATACATATTCCCCACCATGTTACATTTAATGAATAGCCTACCTAATAAATAAGTAATCAGAGATTTGTCATGCTTTTACTGCTGCAAGGAATCAGTTTGATTCAGTGTACTCAGGTGCTGCCCTAAATAGGTAGTTCATGTCTCCTAAAACCAAATCTCTCTTTTCACCCCAGGATGAATTAGACCTTCTTTTTTTTTTTTTTAATTCTTCCATTTATTACTTTGAAAATTAGATATTAATTTACCGTAATCTCCTCAGTTCCAAATGGTATTACCCCCCTAGTGTGTAAAACTGCTCTTAACTCCACTGTATATAAGTGGTGACAAGGATGATCTTGACAAATACCAATGATAGTCCTATGAATGATTTTAGAATTTGATCTTGGAAAATAATTTACTCTGTATATATTCTGTATTTTTACCACTGTAAAATTGGGTTTCGCAAGGTTCCAACTCTTGCGTTGTTCGCAGTTTAGTCGCACAACATTACATCATCTCAAACAATTGTAATGTCTGCAGTTATGCAGATGACATAACTCTGTACTGCTGTGGTAACACAGCCACTGAACTCTTCCAATAAGCATTTGACAAAATAGACGTAGGGGTGTATGCTCTGTCACCCAAGGCTGGTACATAGCTCGAATTTATTTGTTTTCTAATAATTCATGATATGTAGCCTATTTTGATACAAACATCAGCAGTGCTTAATATGGGGAGGTCTCAAAACACCGAGAGGGTGCTGTTCGGTCAGAGGGAGAGAAAAGGTCCTGGATTGGGAAGGAGCCGCCTGTCTCTCCTCACTTCATGTTGTTTCCCTTCGGTGGTGGGAAAATTGAATTCAGGCTGAAAGTTTTTTTTTCTACAAGAGTAAACTGAGTGAGGCGTTGTCTGTCTATCGATCGTGCAGCACCTGTGTACACACACATGCACACACATACACCCACTACACATCAATAACAGTGCTGTCCATGATGTTGTGACATTTGACCCCCGAACTGGCTATACAAGCACTGATGCACATATGCCCACACAACAAAGTTTTCATTCGCCATACACTCTCATTAATTAACACAGCAAAAACTCAAGAGAGACAGTGATGCATGTTGCGCATGCAAGCCTAATGAGTGAGATAAGGAAAAGGATGGAGGGAGGATGTCCTGTTATTGTTATCTTATGCCAACTGAGGAATTAAATTTGTTTATTTAATTGTGTGTTTTAACTCTTTTCTCCGAGGAGAAAAAGACACAAATGAGATCATGAATCAATGAGGGACTAAACGACATGATTCAACAATTAGTCGACTAAAGGCAAAATCTGATGAATCAGATTTGACTATAAAAATGTTTTGTAAGTACATATCTACTCTCTACATCATTGAAAGTGAAGGCATGTCATCAATGATTTTTCAAGATTTAAATAAAGGTTAAATGAATAAGTGAATGTATAACAGAATATTGCATCCTATACTATCATAGTTTCCCGTGACTCTTATATTGCACATTAAACTATAATTGGTTTGACAATGCAAAAAGTATTTACTGAAATCTTTGTTGCAAGGGCCTAAGAAGAATTAAATTCTCACTCTCATGCTCCTTCAGAATGTGTGGGCTCACACAACAGAGCCAAGTGATTATGTTAATTGTGCAGTGGTGTCAATTGGGAATGTTGCTGAAAAAAAAACAAACTGTTCAGTGTCATAGTAACTCCTGTCAGGTGTTGAAGATGAAAACTCAAACCTAGGTATATGTTAGCACCTGTCATTAGAGCCAGTACATTAAATTTTTGTTTCAGTCAATATTAAAAGTTGAAGAACCTTTCTTCATTTTGTTTTGCTTATTAATAAACAAATTCACATAATCAAGAATGGATTGCCTATCTGTTGGCTCTAGGACTATCTATGTTGTTGTTGTTTTTTTAATCACTTTCCTTGTATGTGGTAAGTGATTGTTTTATTCACTACTGTCTTTGTCTGTGCCCCCCGATGTGTTTCCTCTTTAATTGCTCTCTCCCCCTTCAGTGTATTTAGTTCCTGCAGTGTTTTTGGATTGTCTGCTTTGCTTTTGTTTTGTGTGATGATGTGATGTTCCCACTGTTTCTTGCTCTGAAAGTCTCTTGTTGTTGATAATACCATTATTCCATCAACTAACTTAAACCTGACATATGACTCTACTTCACGCAGTGTTTGCCATATGACAGTGGGACTTTTAGCGAGAGAGGCAAAACCTACTGGCTGCCTATTAAATGTTAGTGATCTCTAAAACCAAGTGAATGGGCATCACATAGGTCAAACGTTGCAGTATCTGAATATAAATGGACACACTTAGCAATTAGGACAATATAGAAACAAAGTCCTCCATTTATAGTCAACGTGGTGTCCAATACTGCTAGACCCTATTTCTGCAGACTATTCATGTTGCATTCAGGTGACTAGGGATTTTTCATTTTGCTCATACGGCAGAATCCTCCTCCTTTTTCAGCCTGTTTTTTTCAGGAAGGTCAGCATGGCCTCACTCTAGACTTTTAGTGGGTCTCTGGGAGGACGTGGAGGGCATTGACCTCTTTCTGTCGGTGGCAAGCTCTACTACCTCCAATAGCTGCTCTTCACATCTACAGGATGAGGCCTTAACAGGAGTATAGCCGTGGTGTCTTCAACTCCTATTGACACCATAACATCACACCTTCCAATATGGCAACATTTCTATAAATATAACAACATGTTCATATAGATACTGCTGTCCATGTGAATACACGTCTTCTATATTGCAGAAACATGGGGCTCTATCAATTTGGTCAGCACTGTGGTGGAAACAAGTTTCATTTTCACAAATTTTTTAGTGGTGTCACATCAAAACATTCAAATTGGAAAAGGGGTGAATGTGCCACTGAGTTTGTCCTGCGGTGTGTTTTGTCTGTTTTCTATCATTGTGCACCCTGTGAGTGTCCTACAGCACTACCGCTCAGCAGCAAGTCTGAGCCGTATTGCATTGAATTATGAGTCAGGTCCGGTATTATATTAAACATAATTAATTCAGATATAATTACGGGTAACAGATTAGTTCATGTTGAGTTTGCCCATCAGGATACAGGTTTAAAAATCAGACCTGAACTAGATAGGCTTCTGTGTGAATCAGCCACAGCTGTAATACATTTCAAACAATGGAAGAAAATGACTCAGAGTTTGGAAAAAGTTCAAACCTTTTAGAGTCGATGTGATAAGGCTTGTGAATCATCCTGAGGACCGCAGTGTCACCTCAGATGACTTAACAGTTGGATGTGATAGTAAAAAAATCTCCATGCTTATGAACGTTGTTCTAGATTTAGCAGATATTGTTGATAGTCTTTGTCATTTCACAAAAAGATGCATTTTGAGGAGATGTGGAAAAAGTGTGGCAAACAGGAACATAAAATGATTGAAAGGTGTTTTGGTGTGTGTGTGTGTGTGTGTGTGTGTGTGTGTGTGTGTGTGTGTGCCTTTGCCATGGAAAGTCACAAAAATTGTGTGGGTCTGCGTTTATGATAAGAGAGCTGCTGAGTAGGTTTTAATGCATGCACAGTTTTGTGCCAAATAGAGCACCACTCTTGCACTGCACAACCTAATCGGCATAAACACAGCCTAAGCCTATGGTGCCAGGAAATTACCAAACAGGTGGATGTGAAGGAAATTTGCCTTCGGTAGGTGTTTTCTTTTATCATTAAATCTTTGATTTCTATGTATCATGAGGCCAGGTTTTTCCATATGTCATACAAACAGACCCCTTACTGTAAGCAGTGGATCATTGCTTACCTCTCTGGTATGGCTGATAGTTTGCAGCTACTCCATTCCCATCAGCAGCAACCATGGCAACCAAGGCCCCATAGATAAGCATGTGCAGGGAGAGGAAGACAGGTGCATAGAGTAGCTTGGTTTCAGGGACAGATTGTTAGGATTTGCTGAACAGCAGATCGGGAAAGGTTGACCCAAATGCATTTTCACACGAAGGCATGCTGGATGAGGGACTGAGTAACTTTTAGTTACACACTTTCAGTCAGTCTGGTGGACAAGATGGCAGGTAGGAATCCCTGAACACAGGCAACAGGGATATACACATGAGAATAACCAAGGAACACAACCTGGAACAAAACAGATAATCCAAACACAGGTTGCACAATCCACTGGGAAACACGAGGGAACAGACAAACTGTCAAAGACTGAGGGGAAGGCAGAGGCAATGAGCCAAATCGGCTACACTCACTCGTAGAACACTGTATAGACAGTATAGTCACTGACAGACCTAAGTGTCAGTGTGGTCTGACATCACACGCTGCTGCGGGCATTCACATAATGTGACTGCGCTTACTTTACTTGACTTGAAATGGTTTTACTTAACAGAGCATGCCACTTGTGTCACGTGACATTAAAATTAGCCTGCCATCAACATGTCAAGAGGTCAAGAGAGTTTATTGTCATTGTTGAAAAACAACAACAAGATAATGTTGGAGCATCCTATGCATGCAACACAATGACATAATAGAAATAGATATAGAAAAATACCCCAGAAAACCCTCATGTCCAGTCCACTTAAAGTTCTCCTTCATCTGCGGCCAAGTTTTGAAATATGTTGGTTGGCCCTCCCCTTCTGCTACGTAACCAAAATAGTGACCCAAAGGACTGGTAGCATTATTCTCAACACTGTGGCTTTTTTGAGGGAACTTACGGACTCAAAACAGCAAGTCTAGGCAGAGAAGAGCTTGAACTGAGACACAGGAACAGAGACAGGAAATAAGTTAAAAAAAAGTCATTTAGGCCTCAAATTGATTGACAGCTATAGGTAAAATCATCTTTCTTCAGTAAGACAAAAGTCAAAGAAGACCTAGAACATGATTACATATTTAGAGTTAAATCACCAATAGATTCTTCACACATGTGAAGACAGACTGCGACACGTGAAGATTGTGGGTTTAAGTCCGCCCTTTCCAGAGGACACGCAAACCGTGCTGGAGCTGGCATTGTGCCCGCAGGAAAATAGAGCCCTTAGTGTTTTTCCATGGTGGTTAGTTTTATTGAGCTGTTCATGGCGTCATTAGCTTCACTTGTCAGAGACACACATACTGTTCAGCTGTTACATTTTATACTTAAGGTAAAAACAATTGGTGAATAAACAGTGCCATTAAAACGAGTGGAGTGAACAAGAACAAAGACATCCATGTGATACCTCATGGTCAAATGTCTTATCTTTGCAATAAATATATTTAGTGGATCAAAATCAAGTTCAACATCACAAATAGAGGTCTCCACCCCGTAATATGACCTTACGTGCTTGTGCCGCCCAACTATTTAATAACCCACCTGCCCAGTCACAAACACAAACATGGTCTGAGGTCCAGAGTCTAACAGCTTAGCCAACACATAAGGTGCCCTAATACTCTTTAAATATGCTTTTTTGTGGTTCTAAATATATCTGCCCAAGAATGAAATGTATCAGATATAATGAACAATAAAGTCTACTGGCTGAATTATTGAATTGTGTCTCAAATGTCCCAGGGTGAAGTGATGCTAGTTTAGACAGGACATTTAGGATCAGTCAAATCATTTTCCCACATTGAATAATGTAACTGTTAGCACCAAAGGCAGAACTGATCTGCCTAAGCTCAGCGTGTTACCTGAACTACGACAAGTTCTGAAAATTGGCACTAAAAGCTTTGTCATGGTGTTCATTTTCCTTAGACATTTATTGTACAGGCAGTTTTATGTGTCAGATAATATTAGACTCTACTGGTGGTAGAGGAGCTGCAGTGAGAGATGTTCGCAAAATAGTAAGGTCATGTCAGGTCAGAACGCGTTATAAAGGCACTGTCCACCGGGACGACTGTGATTAAACATGCCAGCAGGTGGCCACAGGCTTCATGGATTTAGATTTTAAGCCTGCATCCACGAAAGCAAACATTACAAACTGGGGCTGCATTGTATTCAAGCTTATTCCACCTCCGGTGTTACAGGCAATACATCTGTCACACAAAGCTGTCAGAAACATGGGCCGCTTCTGGAGAGAGAGAGAAAGAGAGAGGGGCTTTATCAAGCATTCACTGCCCTTAATACCGAAATAATACAATGAAGAAGATAAATAGAAAGCTCGCTACTTTGCAGAAATCACTATGGAGGGGTGCTGATGAGGTGAGAAAGAGGCAGCTGAACTGAATGCACTGTCAGCAGGTGTGCCTCAGTGGCAGGTCATTGAGAATTGATGACCTGAGACCAAATTCATGCACAATAACAAAGCATAGGTGAGCAAAACAACGCATGAAAGCATCAGTCACAATGCTTAAAATACACCCCTCATGGGCTATGGGTTACGGTTTTGACATGATGACGTACACTCTATGCTGAAGCCTAAGTGACAGATGTATTTATACAAACCCCTCAGTTGATATTAAATTGTCTCTAAAGCAAATTTCAAGTTATTTGGGGTATTTAAAGACATACATTGCAGCAACATTCAGAGCAACCTCAATTCCTGAAACTGTTAAAAGGCCTGATCTTTAATTTCGACTACTATGGCGATGCCTGGCAACGTACATGCCAGGCACTTCAGTCACCATTGCTAGAGGTCCTTATTATTGATATAGCAATTTTAAACACAGCCTAGATCTTTCAGATTTGAAATGTGCTTGTAATTGTTAGTCCATTTAAATGGACACTTTTTGTATGTTTTCCACCGGGTAATTTCCAGCCTGATGATGACCACTTCAAAAATCAATTTGCACTTGCGACTGAAATGATGTATTTTATAGACCATATGTAAATTCTGAAGGTTTTCAGGACTGAATGGTGTATGGTAAATGGTTTGCTATGATTTCCTTAAATCAGAGGCTCCATTTAAACACAAATAAATTTACTGAGAACGTTATTTGTCTTAATTGCAAACTGTACCAACTAAGGTTTAAGTTGTTTTTAAATATGATATTAATTATGAACCACTATGACGAGATATTCGCAATCAATCAGAAATCTTTTTTTATTAAACATATGGATATTGAACCATTTCAACTTAATTTGAGTGTTTTTCTGTCACATACACTACCAGTCCTAAGTTTGGACACACCTTCTCATCAGCGTTAATCATTCTTAAGACATTAAACTATGATTATGGAATTTTGTAGTGAACACAAAAGAGTTAAGTAAAACCAGAATGTCAAGTGTGCAAACCTGTCATCAAAGCAAGAGTTTGCTACTTCGAAAAATCTAAAATATAAAACATATTCTTCCTTGTTAAACACTTTTTTGTTTAGACAATTCCTTACGTTCTTTCATAGTTTTGATGTCTTCAGTATGAATCTACAATGTAGAAAGTAATGAAAGAAAGAAAAAACCATTGGATGAGAAGGTGTATCCAAACTTTTGGCTGTTACTGTATATTTGAGTGGTTTTTGTCATAGCCATGGTCAAAAAATCCATTTCCAGTTAAACAAAATTGGGAAGCCTCATAGTCTTACCTGATCTGCCTAAGAGCAAAAACTGTAGGCCCAAGCATCAAAGCAAAAATGTCTATGCTGCAAAAACTACAAAGGCCAAACTACATAGTGATATTAGTCACCTTGCTGTAATATGTACCGTATGCAGGCCCGTGTGTCTCACACAGACACACAGGATCCTCACTTCACTTTGTTAGGTTTATTGTAAGATGACTTACAATATAAAACGAATACCACTGCAAAACCTCACCAGGCCACCAGTTGCACGCCAGTACTCGCGTTTTATAGCAAAAATGCCAGGTCATTTCATTTATCTAAATTATTATTATTATTTGATAAATGTTATGTTATGTTATTATGTTAAATCTTGAAGCGCCACAGGCAGGCATTCACACACATACTCAGGGAAAAAAAGGCACCAACAAAAGGGCACTTTGGGCATCAAGGTTCAAAGGAGCAGGCACCCCACCCCCGCACGTGCCTGACTGTGTGCACAATTGTGCCAGCCGGAGTGCTTCTGACAGTTTGAAACTGAGTTTGAGTGTGGTTAATCCTCCACAAAGATACAACAACTCAGCCACCTTAGACCCTGTATCATGAACCCTTCAATCAACCACCAAGAGAAGGCACCTTGGTGACTAACTAATCTTCCTGGGGTCAAGTATGCTGAGCCATCATGTTGCCTCTTAGCAGATTTTTTTTTTTTTTTAAAGGTGTGAAGGGGATGCCATTGGCTGGGGCGGGAGGTGTGTCAGGGTGTGAATTAACGGCAGAAGTGACTCTAGCAAAACATTTCCTAGTTGATGCTACATGACTTTTCTCATGACTTTCCCACAAACATTTTGACTGTTCAAAGTGTTCAAGATTAATCAGACAGTAATATCTCAGTATTGCCCATATGATGTCATTGCTCCAACCTAGGGGCCTATCGACAGTGGTGTATTCAGTAAATTACCTTCTCTGATGATACAAAGGTCAGGAGTTTGATTCCCAACTGAACACACTTTGGCAATGATATAGATTCATGCAAAGTGTATGTAATTTCTCACAAACTACTTCAACCCAAATATTTGGGTTATTCAGCTTTTTGATGATAGTAATACTCAGCTTTGTAAATGGAAACATTTTGCCTTAAATCCATTTTCCTCAATGAGCAAACCACAGACAGAAGGAAGCAACACATGAGTGAAGTGAAGGGACAGTGAATGAGGGAAGTGGTAAGCAGCTGTTTGGCTGTTTACACACGCCTCCTCTTGCTTGTAATGCTTTGTTTGTAAAAACAGCTTAGCTTTGTTTAATTGTAACAGCTAGTTCCTAAGTACGCTCCAGGGACAGAGCACAAATTTTCCAACTTTTGTTTCAAAATAATTAAATAGAAAATCCCTTAACAATATGAAACATCATGAGAAGTAAAATATACATCATGTGATTTGTAATTGGGGTAAAAATTAACTCTAACCCCAGCAAGCTAAAAACAGTGATGTGCTCTTTTAAATAGAAATAAGACCATTCGAATCAGTTTCAGAAAGAGGATTACTGTTTCACATTGTTACTTTCTGCTCTGTTACAGTGGAGATTATTACTTCCCCATGTTGTACACCTCACCTGTGTTTCTCATCTTCTTGTTTAATTCCAGGGTAATTAGAGTAAAAATGGACATGGGACCAGAGGTGTTATCCAGAGCTCCATGAAGCCCTGACATTGTCTGGTAAAGTAAATAACCAGTCCCATGATGATGATGAATCTGATGACCTGCGGTGCTGCTGACAGGAAGCAGGCTTTTTAGCATGGAAGTCATTATCATTTTCCGACCTCCTTTCTAATGACAGTGACACTGTAACCTCACACCACTGTGTCACCCAGCTCATCTACAGGCATCCAGGGTGGGTGCGTGACACGGGGTCAGGGAGAACATGAGGAACTGCCAGGACGCTGGCGCTCTACCAGCTGCTGACCTTGAGTAATGGCTGCACAGCCCAAACACAGACCACAGGTTGGGCAACAGCAGATGAGCAGAGCTAAACTGACACCCCCTCTGTTGTCACATGAGAGCATTCTAAGCACCTGCATCTGTCTCTGTTATGGAGGAATAAATAGGAGTTACCAGTTCACAAATAATATAATTATAACATATAAAACACCCATGGTTTGGGTCAACAGTGACAAATGTCCAGCATATTGCAGATACTGTACATAGAGTGTTGTACTGATGTTGTATTAATTGTATTTATCCATTTAGGCTATGTAATCTACATGATGATACACAAGATAACATATGTGTATGTATATATATGTATATATATATATATATATATACAAATATACTTTGAATGG
>OMNW01035602.1:0-23343 GCA_900303245.1 Selene dorsalis
TAAGATCTTCTCTATATAGAGGGAGATGCAGACTTCACAAACCTCACGCTCTGTTGTATTAGACAGGTTTTTAGAAATTTGAAACAAATCCTAATGTTTGAGATGTTTAGGTGTGAAAGCCTGTCACGACACTCAATGAGCAAGTGTAATTGGAAATCTGACAGGAAGTCTGTGCCATATCAGACAGACGTTCTTTGAACACTGACTGTTGATTTTGTCAGTGTAAAAATCACACAGCGCTCTTGTAGTGTAAGATTTGTTCCCAGAAGAGTAGGCTGCAAAAGCCTCGAAAAAAAAACAAAAAAAACATGCGAACCAGGCAGAGCAGCTCGAAAACAACCAAACAACAAAAAGATCACCATAGTTTTGAAAATGACAAACGTGTTTCCTTGCTGTGACCCGTACTGTGCACATATCACAGACGGCAGCCCACTACAATGGCTGAAACATTAACACAGACTACTGTGAAATCCTTTTCCTTTCAAGCAACATTTCTTCTCATCTTATGTGTTTTTTGTGAGAGAATGGAGCATTAAAATTACCATAAACCACATCCATGAAGGATATTTTACTGTTTGTGTGTGTGCACTGGTAATTTAGTGAAGCATGTTAGCTGTGGAAAGGAAAAAAGACACTTTATTGTAAACAGCACAGGCATCATTATGCAAGTGCTGAGATTGTGCCCAGTGAAAGAGGGACGATATAAAAGTCTCACTTCACCACATGTAGAGTAACAAACTACCCCAAATTAACTGTGAGGGAGTAAAGCAGGTGTAAAGTGGTGCATTGATCTGTTGTGTCTGTAACAACGGACATAAATCCTAATTCCAGTTGGGCAGATAGGTTTCTGTTGAGTGAGCTCGGCTGATTACACGTCAGTCTGTGTCAGATTTCCATCTCTTTTGACAGACAAGATTACCTGTGGACAGACGGATTCATCATCCTCTATTAAGCCACAGAAGTGTAAACTGACATAACACAGTTTACACTTTTTCTTTTATTCTAAACCCATCAGCATCACGCATCAAACGAAGATTTGAAATAGCTCATAAAAATGTTGAAATCACTGGCGATTTCAAATTTAATCTACAACAATGCAACAGTGCACAACAGTGACAATAAAACTCTTTGTGGCCGTGTGGTTTTCTGCTCTCATACACACCAGACTAAAGCAAAGGAGCTAAGTGGGGTCACAGCAGCAATCTCTTGCTTTCACTCCTCTTAGTTCAAAACCTGCAACTTCACACCTCCGTCACATAAAACACTCTGGGAACATGCTGATCTATAATCATCAGTGCGGCCGACAGCAGAGTTACTTTACAGACAAAAATAGGGTTCACACGGAAACTAAAACATCAATCAAGTTGGAATTGACTGATTTATAGTGGAGGGTGTAACGTTACAATCTGTGGCAAAATAATACTTTGAGTGTCGCCACATACTGATATTGTCTGTGGTTCACACAAACTCTCAAAGCAGATAATATGTCTGTAAACAGTTTCGTTTGAATCAAATTAGATAAAAATTAGATTTGTATTCCTGGTGACTGCATTAAAGTTTCAAAATTTGTCAAAGTGCTGTTCATTTACGTATCTTCAATTTTTGTTTGTTGCAGAAGTTAATTTTCTGCAATGATAAAACAAGCCTATGTAAAATTCCCATTGGCGCTTTAACAAGATAAACAGGGTGAGGACACTACGTCATCCCTGTGGCACTCACACAGTGACATTTTAGAAAATGAAATATTGATATTTACACATGTTAGGCCTTGTGGATCTTTTGTCTATTCATCAAGTGGCCTTTTCACCATCAGCCAGGTGTAGCTTTTCTTTTTCTTCCTGCTGTATGTATTTTCCAACAAGAGTCAAAACACAATAAATAAAACTGAGAATAAATCTGACTGACAACATTTCTATTATTCCTTCTTTTACAGACGTACAATACATGCTCTGATGATATTGTACGTGAATTGTTGAGGTCTGTGGGAATGGGACATCGTGACAACCCTGCACCATTCATAACCCGTCTTATTCACAGGTATCTTAGGTAAGAGTTCTCAGCCTGCATTATCAGACAGCCATGATTATCCTGTTTAAAAACACAGTCACGCACTGACACCACCAAGTACTCAACACTGTCTTTTTTTTTTTTTAACAAATCTTCGTCAGCACAATGTTAAACAGAGTTTAGAGATCCAAAATGCACTCGCACATTGTGGCTCTTACTGCTGCTAAAACATTAGCTCAGCATGCAGCGAGATTAACCGGTCTTAACATGTTCTTTTCTTCGTCTGCTGATCTGCACAGAAACTGTGGCCATTAAAGAGAAAAAAAACTGGAGCGAACAGATTTGCAGTACATGCCAGTTTTCCATTAGTGCTGTAACTGGACCCATTTTATGGCATGACTCAAGGATTTCACCAATTTGGCCATGTTAGCATTGGTTATAATTAACATTTGTGTCTGCAAGTGCACTGGGCGGAGTGATTTCTCAATGACTGATTACTCTGGCAGGAAGAAACTTACATATGGGAATAGTGATTTCTGCTCCCATGGTGAATCTGAAGGATGTTCAGCCCTTGGTCTCTTTTCATGCATTCAAATTCACAGCGTGTCTCCTTAAAGCTCAATAAAACCCTTTAGTGCTATTAGAATAATGTGGCTACCATAACAAATAGACTCTTCAGTATACATAGGTGCCGCCTATCAACACTGGATTACTATGATTGAAGAAATGAAACACTGATCATTTATTCTACACTTCTTACTTCTGAGAAAAATTGCTGTTGCCAAGTTGTTCTAGCACTCTGCTAAAACAACATGAAATGGAGCGTGGAGAAAGGCCTGGCCACTGGTAATGACAGATTTACTTTCTTTCCAACTGCATCCTCATTTCAACGGTGCTCAACAACAAACAACCCATTAGAGAGGCTCAAAATATTTAGAAATTGGTCAAACAAATCAATAATGGAATCCCATGGGATCGTCCATCATGTTGTTTCCTGTGAGCATTTTGTGTAATGGAGAAATTGAAAGTAATGTCCTGCCAGCTGAGTTAGTCTGAGCCGAACGACAGCAAAGTCGTTTCAGTCAGAATCGTGTCATCAGACATCTGCTCATCTCTGGCAAAATGTGAAACGCAGAGTGGAAGACGAGCTCCCATACGATACTGTACACACACAACACTTTGGCTGAGACTGTCTTCACCACCCCAGAGGTTGTTAACACAGCAGATTATTACAACTAAGAGTCAGTGTCACGCAGGTTCACACTTCACAGGAGCTAAGTCAAAGTTTATTTTTGTGCAAACTTCACGATTTTGAATTTTGAACTCAGTTCTCAAGAATAAACTGGTTCATGTTCATTCCTTGAAGTGTTTTTTAGTTTTTAATGAGCCGCTCTGAACTATTCTCCTCTTTCACATCCAGGCAGCCCCCAATTATTGACACCATCCAACACTAAATGACTTACTGTACAGTACGGTAGTGTCACTTTAAAAGCCAGAAAACAAGAAAAATGTATGTGTCGTATGTGTTTAGGCTGTGAGTTTAACATATGAAGGAACCCTGTGGTTAATCTCAACCTTTGTTCATGAGTTACTGTGATCATGATTCAGTCGTAGAATAAAGATTCATTCAGCTTCGTTCAGATTTGTCACACATTGCAGCTGGTACTGCTGAAGCTGGCTTGTATAAACATTGGAAGGACTTTAAAAAACAAATCAGTTCAGATTCCATCATGAAATATCTCACACTGTGTCCACTGGGTGTAAAAATGTCCAAATGCCAGATGCCACATGCCATGAATGCTCTGCTGAAAAGTAAAACACAGATATTCTTCTCAGCTTTTTGGTGCATTATCACCAGACTATAGTGAAAAGCTCCAACACAAGTCTATGCTGATTAAAACAAAGCTTTCTAGTGGCCTGAAAACCATGAATGATAAGTTTGTGTTGATGCTAGAGCAAAAGTGCTGAAGCAAAATGATGAGCGACCTGTCTGGACCAAAGTATACCAGAAAACCTACAATTCAATTCTCAGAAACGTGCCACTAACATCACAACAAATCCTGAGAGGAGCTACAATACTGTTCAATTTAACCAGTGTATACAGTAATTAAAAAAACACAGTTAGCACTGGGTTTATAGCTGACATTAAAAAAAAACTCCTTTTTAATTAACCATCACAGCCTCTGAGTCAGAAAACAATACACTACGCACAAACAAAGTTCAAGACTCACATAATATATGCAATGAAGACTTTAGATTAATAAGTGTATGTGGTCATAATTAGTGTATGAATTCTTAAGTGATGGCCAAAGATGAAGATATTTTACTGTGTGAGATGTCACAAAACATCTTTAATAACAGTGACGTTTGATCTTTGAAAACCAATATCTGTTGAGTTCAGCCAAGTGAACGTTTGTGCCAGATTTAAAACCTCCCCTCGTGCTGTTTAACAGTGTAGACCGAAACAACGCTTCCAACCATGGCTGAGTTACTCTTTCTGCTCAAAATGGCAGTGTTTAAGCTCTTACATAAGAGAGCTCTTTATAATAAACCCATCAAGACGGACCTCTTTCAGCTTAAAATCGTTGAGCAGTCAGCTGTAAAGGGGAGTGGATTAGACAGTGTGTAAACACTCGTATCTCCTTCAGTTCTTATCTGAGATCCAGGAGACAGACTGGGGTCGTTGGAGATACACATCATCCGAAAAACAGACCAAGACTCGAGCACGGATTTAATACTGTGGGCGATCTACTGTACAAGGAGTAATGATGACTGAGAGCTTTGTGGTCATTCATAAATGTCACCGCTCAATGGTAATCAGTCTTATTTACCAAACCCTGCTCTTGGTTACTGCTGCGCCTGAAGCCATTCAATGTTTTTTTTTTTGTTTTTTTTTGCTTTCTTTGTCAATCTAGCTGATCTCAGACAAATCCCTCCACTGAACTGCACCCTTTGACCTTTTCTGAACTCACAGAGTGTGTGTGGAGCTTGGTCCTGGTCACTGATTATGTAATTAGCTGCTGCCTCAGTGAATCAGACCCTGTAATCTCATGCAGAATGTGAGAGTAAATTCGACAAAAGAGACTAACTTTGCACTGTGTTTTTTTGTGTACACGTATCTCGCCTGCTGTTTTCAAGGTTTGAAGGGGCGAATAAATATTATTGTTACCATCATTTATGTGTTATACTGTACAGTGCATCATCATAGGAGGTGCACACAAACATTTCACTAGGGAAGTACAGACCTACATGTAACTGTGCGTGTTTGCAACGTCGACCTTGAACAGGCTGACACACATCTTGTTACTTCCTCTGAGATGGAAACAGAGTGTTGCAATTTGTGTTATTACCTCTGCCAAGGAGATTATGCTTTCACCCGTGTCTGTTTGTTTGTTTTCCAGCAGGATTTACGCAAAAAGTCCTGAATCGATTTCCACTGATCTTGGTGAATGGGACGGGGCAAGGACCAGGGAAGAAGTCATTAAAGTTTGAAGCAGATCTGACTTTTTTTTTTTTTCCTCTGAAGTCTGGTGTATCTTGTTTGACACTGTCATCGGTGGAGGTATGTGTTCTCTGAATGACCTTCTACTTAGAAGTTTAAACCATTTATGCCAAAAACTTACTGCGGAGTAGCTTTTGCAGACTGTATCTATAATAACATTTCCAGACACATTTACTGTCATTAAGAATGCTAATAACATGTTATTGAAAAAAAAAAACCCCACTCACCAAAATCCTTAATTTCCTGCTTTTGAATGATAGTAAATTTCTGTCCACAACAATGTATGGAATCTGAAACACTCATGCACATTGAGAAGAAACAGGAGAACATACTCTGGTCGTAGCTGGTGCACAAGCTTATTTTAGCAAGAAATGGAGCATCAAGTGAATCTGAGCTGCATATTTTTGAATGGTGGGAAGAAATCGACCAAAGAGAAAATGACCAAAAAAAAAAAAAGAAAAAAAAAAAAAACGGCACAGATTCAAACTCACAACCTTGTTGCTGTAAAGGCCAAATAAGAACTGGAGGAGGACCGTTACAGATATCGACCTGAGCAAGTTTATAGTTTGGTGGCATGCGAGAGAGAAAATCAAATAACTCAAGCAAAGTATATAAACGGCCGTGTCACAAACAAGCAATCAATATCAACTTTGAATAATGTAAAGAAGTGGAGCTTTGTATGGGCAGGTTGATCAAAACACCACAAGACAGATGAGTTGGTGAACATAAGAGGAGGAATGGAAGGCTTACACTGTCTTGCATTGTCCTCCACACAGCCCTCTGGGAGCAGCAGAGAAATGAAGAAGAAAGAGATTTAATTGGACATCGGAGAAATTTAGAGACTGTGAAAGAGAGAGAGAGAGAGAGAGAGAGAGACACTAGGAGCAAAGAGTGTCGTTAGTAGTTAGTGAACCAAGAAGTTAAATGACAAATGGTGCCACTGAAATATTCCATCCACCTGCTTCATCTCACTGTGAGCTTCAGGCCTCGTTCAGACTGCAGCTGGAATCTGCTCAGAATCCGATTTCACTGACTGACACTCCACATCACATACTGCAAGTGATCAGATCCGATGTGGATGTGTCCATATTGCGTGTGTCTTATCCACATTGATTTCTATGGCAACAGACTACGCCCAGAAACAAACAAACAAACCAAATGGACGACAGCGAACTGAGCTTGTTTCTGTCCCGAGTCATTATGTCTACTAATTGCAGTGTTGGACATGTTGCTTTTAAAAAAGTAATTAGTTATAGTTACTAGTTACTTTCTACTACTTACTCGCACCACTAACACCCTAACCCCTGTTTATCTGGAACTAACCAACTCGCTCAGTACTCCTCCACACAATCAGGCTCCGCAACGCACTGTATCACTCCGCCTCTTCCACACAGCGCTGATCCAAACAGCTGATGATACAGCGAGTTGCAGAGTCTGCCTGTGTGGAGGAACACTGAGTGAGCTGGTTAGTTCCAGATAAACGGCCTTTTTCTGACTAGTTGATGGAGTGAAAAAAAACGTGTATATAACGTACACTTAAACGGGTGTATTATTTTGTGACGGGACTTCTTGATGTGGTGTCTGCATGTGACACAAGCCACTTAAAAATCCTATTTATCTGAGCCAGAATCGCATTTGAAACCACCTCTGTATGTGGTTAGAATCAGATTTGTAAAAATCAGATCTCAGTGCGGCTGTTCAGACTGTGAAAGAATCAAACTAGATCTGGATATGCTAAAAATCTGATTTGGAGGGGCAGTGTGAACAAGGCCTCAGTTCCTTAAACCACTTCATTCAAAATGAAAGCTTTAGTGAGCTGACCAATATGAATATTGGGGCCTGGACAAAAAACAGCAGCATCATTTAGAGAATTAATCTGAAGTGGCCTAATGACAGTATTTTTTTTTTCCAATGCAGTTTACCATTAATGCGCAGACATGTTTCATTATGGACCTAAACCCCCTCATAGATTTACACAAGTACTGGGTGAGATGACTGAGATGTGATCAAGCAAGGAAGAAGTCTTGCACTGACCCCACTCACTTTTCTTAGGAGACTTTTTTCTAATCTTTCATAACAAGTTGGGCTGAGAGCATGTAAAGATGAATTATTAACTGCACTGAAAACCTGTGGAGCTGCTCTAAACGTGCTGTGGCCTTTTGGTAATTTTTTTCCTTTCACATCTCTTTTGATGTGAATGTTATGAAGCAAAAAGGAGGGAAGGTTTGGTTAGATTTTTCTAACAAGACCTGTGTGTTAAGATACGTCGAATTCAAGAATAACAGTTTAAAGGATCGGGAGCTTTGTAGTGCACTTAATGTGTTTATTTCTCACAATTACAGCTTAATTTTTTTTGGAGTGCAGTCTACTTAAAAAGACAGACTCAATATATTCTGCAGCCTCTAATCTACTTCTCTGCTTCTGCATATTTTCCATTTTAATCCTGTCAAACAACTCATACAGCTCAGGTTTATCCACTGTACCTTTTATTTAAAAGGACAAGATGTTATTTGTGAATTGTCCAAGGATTACATAAAGCAGCATTTGTTAAATGGATTGGCCACAAGATAAATTGACAACATAAAAAAATATGGTTTAATAATATCCAGCCCATGTCCTGACATACTGTCGTCGTTCCCACTGAAATGTGTCGGTGTAATCTACTCAAAACATTATTGTGCTTCATCTTCAGCACTCCACATTCATTAAAATGGAAATTCTACAAAGGTTTGTTAAAAACAACATGGTGTGTGTGTGTTTTTTTTTTCCAGCGGAATAACACAAACTGTGCATAACTCATTATCTCTTCTTATACACAGAAGTTTTGCTTTTAACAAATTCAAATGTGTGATAATGAAACAAAGCTCCGGCAAAAACACTTGGGGACATCACAGCGGAAAACATGTTGTAGCAGAGGAGGTGAAGCAACACAATGTGCAGGGCAGAGTGTAACGTGTTGAAGACGTTTGTGTGGCTCTGTGCTGGAACTTGACACGACAACGACCTCTTACACTGTGTTTCAGTGGCATAGGGCTGGTGTGGTAGATCTTTTTATAGCCACAATTAATTCTTCCATCACCCTGTGGGTGAATGCTAATTTAGTTTTCGACTCTTTAAGGCAAAACAAAATTTTTGAATTTTCTGATTAGGATCATTTTTCTCTGGAAACACTTTAAGTTAAGTTAAGTTAAGTTAAGTTAAGTTAAGTTAAGTTAAGTTAAGTTAAGTTAAGTTAAGTTAAAAACTTTATTGTCCCTGAGTGGTAGCAATACACGCAACTTCTGAAATAATATGTTTGGTTAGTTTTTTCATAATAAAAGCCTGAGTACTGCAGTGCAGCCCCTGAGCTCTTTATAGATGGTATGAGCATGGATTTATTATGATGTTTTCCTCTCAGGGCCTCAATTTTTCTCTAGCTTTTGGACTTGAGCCTTGGTAAGTCGACCTTAAGCTCAGTATGTCTGTACCCACCAATAATAAAGAAAACTCTCAACCCATTCCTCTATAGAAAATCAGTTGTGTTGTTAAAGTATGGAAAAAGGAATGAACGAGGCTCGGCAACAATTAATATTTCACCATCATTCATGCATTAAATTTCCCAATCCAGTTTACATAAAAGGTCTTCTCATGTACGTACCAGTCTATCCAGGCTTGTTCCAGCCGCTGTGGTTGGCCTCTCCTCGGGGGTGTAGGGTCTGAAGCGACTGTTGAACACATCTGAGATGCCTCGTGCAGACCTGCCGATCCCCGATGGCTTTGGTTGGCCGCATCCTTGAAAAACCTAAAAATGAATGCAGAGAGGGAGCGGGCGTATCAGTGTCTGAAAAAATGTTCAACATTAACAGAAATTTGTGGAAATTGCTTATTTTTGCATTAACACAAATCCTCACTGTCATAAAAAAATGTGAGCTCCTCGTTGCAGGCCTGAATAGTTGGAAAGCGGGCTGTCAGCAGTCTGAAGCTGCATGAACCCCAAACTGAGCCAGGGCTAAGTCTTTCCTTTGTAGAATACACATCCATTTTGATCCCACAAAAGTTGGAGTTTGCCTACACCACTGACATTTTTCCCTTGGAAAAACCCTCTTGTCAGTTCACCCACAGCTTATTTCCTGCTCTGTGATTTGAGATAGAAAACTATATCGAGCCAATGTGGAACCAATGTTTTCTATCAGCGCCCAAGTCGGCTTTTACAGGAAGTGTCATAAAAGAAAGAATTAACCCTTGAGGTGCTGTTGCTCACTTGCCATTGAAGGTCACTGTGACAATATGACAAAGTACTTTCATAAAGACGGAGAAAAGTATTTGCTTTTCATATGGCTAATAACATACTTTCATATTTTCCTTTTCATGTTTAATGTGGTTCTGACATTTAAATTATTGGATATCACACTTCCTACTAACACTTAGGAAATAATTACATTATCTGTGTTTTTTCTCACAACAAATTTTTAATAACTGTTAAACTTTTCTGAAAAACAATCTGGAGTTCTTTTGCTACACAAGCAGGAAGAAAAATAGAAATGTAGATCTATTATTAGTTGAACCTTCCATTAATCAATGTGTAGTTCACAGAGGTTCATTGTGAGGATAGATTGTTTTCAGATGGCTCGGTCTCGACAGGCTGTTAGGGCCCAAACAACAGACCTCCAAACCACATAGCTCATTAGCATTCCTCTCTGCCACGTCTGCTGGCCCCTGGCTCAGAGTGTGATGGAGCACTCTAATGTGCTACATGACTGTCATGACAGCGTGCCGTCTTTCCTCTAATATTTATCACTCCTTCACTATGATTACAGTTCCACTATCCTGTGCATCACACAAGCAAAAAACCATTTTTAACAGATCTCTGCTGCGGGAAATGAAGGTACGAAGTGATGTGGCCCGACGCATTCTTGCAAAATCGTGGCAATGCAGGGAAGAGGGTGACATACGGTTAGAAAAGCGAACGTGGGGAAAGGATTGTAATCTTAGAACAATCTGTCAGCCGAACTACAACCTTGCAGGGGAGAGGGAGCGTCAAGCGCATAGACAATAGGTGAAGTTGTAAATTGCAGCTCCTTTTGATATGGAAAAGAATGGGGCATCTAATTCACACTGACCTTTGTAGCTCTGTGTCTGCGGAGAGGGCAGATTACACCAAAGGTTCAGAATTAAAAAGTTCGACTTCCTTTTGACAAGAAAAAACTCTTCTATATTTGATAAAATCCTGAATGTGCTGCTTCAAATTTAAAACTATTACAAAGACTGATTAGTAGTTTTAACTCTTGGGAGGCTGGAGAGAAAAATTAAACACTTCTCTTGCATAGTAAGTGTCTCCTAAAATACCTTTATATCACAAGAAGACAAGGGATCCTAACCTGGGTGTAGGTCCCAAAGGTTTTATTTTCCACTACAGAAAACATTGAAAAAGAACATCATTATGTAGATATGTTTGTAATGAAGAAGTGGAAGATCAGATGCATTTGTTTTTCAGTTGTCCATTCGCATCTTCAAATATTTACCCCGGGGTACTAGAGGAAAATTGCCCACAGATAATAAATACAATTATCCCTCTGGGAAAAATATTTATTTTCAAGGCTCAGTTGAGGATGAATTTGGATTAGAATTTTTTTTTAAATAAAGTGCAAAGCCGGTTTCTTTTGGAAAAAATAATTGCAGCAAATCAAAATAAGGGAGAAAAACATAACAGAAAGTGGGACAAAACTTGAGTTTGATTAAAATGCATATTGTGTAGCAACTCTAACTGTAATTTTGAGAGTTGTTTAGATCCTTTTTTGGTTGTTGTTGTTTTGTGTGTTTTGTCTGTTAGTGGGGTCACATTGTCATTATATTCTCCAGTTGAGTATTTTATGTGTATTGATGTTTGTATGTTATTTCCTGCTTCAACTAAAAAAAAGAAAGAAAAATCATTTTAAACATTCATACATGATGTTGACATGTAACAGGGATGTGAAATGTAGCCTGTGACCCCTTTCGTGATACTTAGATGGATTAAAATGATAATATAAAGTTTAAAAACAAAGGATATCTGAGGATGAAGAACAAAGCTGGTTGAGGATATAGTACCATGGCCGACACTTTCATGCTGTTCTCCTGCATGGTCATGATGGCCTCCGAGATCTTGATGTCGATCGGCTCTATGACGGCTTCAATGTTGAAGGGTCCCTCTAGTCTGTCTGCCACCAGTAACATAGCATCTGTCAGAACACAGAGGACACATGTCAAAACAGAGATATTACACACACACATACACACACGCCAATATGGTCAAATCATCTTGAGCATTAACAATAGTCACTGCAAAACCCCTCAGGGTGCTGTGTGCTCCATCATGTGTCTCTGACATGGGTCCAATAGGAATTCAACGCATGGTGTCTTCTCCAAATGAGCACAGTAATAAACACAAACAAGAAAAGAAACATGCAGCACCCCACACACACACACAGACACACACAAGCAGTGTACAAAAGAGATAGGAAGAACTGCTTGTAAGTGGATGTGCAGCAACAAGCTTAAAGCTTAAAGTAGCTTATACATAAAACAAATCATTGATTTGCATGTGCTAATTGGTTCAGATAGAGAATAACAAGGCTCATGATTTATTCATCTCTTTGAATTCATATTTCTAATTGTGGTGGAAATCAATAAGTTAATACATTAATGCCTATGTCTCATGTTAGTCATAATCTTTTAACAACATCCAAGACACTTCATTATTTCTATCAACAAGAGAGGAAATGACAGCATTGGATACCAGGCTTTACCATTGTGTATCACTTATATTAAACTCGTCTGTTGTTCAACTGATGCCATCGCATAAATAAACTATTGAATTGCTCTTCCCTGGTTCCTTGAACAAAAACTAAAATTCCTCACATCATACGTAATCACATCTTGAAGAAACACACAGTTCCTCTCATGACTCAAGAATCGGATACAATAACAACAGCAAAACACTCGAAAAAACAAAACAAAAGACAAAATGCGGAGACCATGACCTTATTATTCTGGATGAGCCTTGGCATGAATCGATATCTAAACAGATTAGCCTCCCCACCCAGCTGCCACTCTTCATTTTCATTAAAACAATCTGATATTAATATGTTCATACAGAGGGGATGGTGCTATTGATCGTGTCAGACTGGGAGAAGTCAGCGGTGAAAATAATGTGTTTGACATTTTCATTATACTCTATCTTGTCTTGCACAAAAGTAATTAAAAGTCCACCAAGCCTTGTTTGAGGGGTTAGCACTGGTTAAGTAGGAGGGCAGCGATATCAAAGAAGAAGACTTCTGTCTGTGTGTGTGCTGGCATTTGCAGGGATGTGGGCCAATCAGGAAAAGCCTATTTGCCCCTCCGTGTGTGTGAGAGGGGGGGTTACTCCTTGTGAAGGGGAACTCACTCAGTAGGCAGTGTAAATCATCGTGTCAGTGTAAATGTGACCTTTTTTTGATGGAATATATGGAATCTGAGTTTTTACTCAACCTTTGCTTCATGTTTGTTGTGTTTCTGTATGTTTTTGTCGTATTTTGTCAACTACTGACGGATATTTCTGTGGGGAGAGGAGTTTGTTCAGGAGGGGAGCTTCTTTCATCTGTTCCAGCTGAGATGAAGAGGTGTTTTCGTGGCTGTCGTGCTGCTGGTGCAAAGGTGAAGGCTTGGAAGTGGAGATGTACTGTAAGTCCTTTGTGGTGTCAGTCTTCATGGGAAAAGTCAACTCTCTGCCCAGCAAGAGTGATGAGCTGGTGAAGACTGGTGAAGTATATCATATAAAGTTCCCCATGAAGTTGTTGCTAAGATACAGACTAAACATCCTGAGGCACTTTAAATAACATCAGGAGACTTCAGTCGTGTTTGATGGATTCACTGGGGAGGTGGTGGAGAGACGCACACTGAAGATGATGGTAGAGGCCATTCAGATCATCCACTTCTTAACACCTTGATGGAGGTGGTGGACGGCTCCTCTCTCTTCACTGCATTTCACTTAAGTGAAGGTTCATCTTTTTCTTCAACATCTATGTTTAATGTTTTCTACAGTTGCTTACAGTCAACTTTATCATAATGAACTAACATATCCACCAACGCAACAATGGCAAGGTTAGAGAGACAACACTGGTTAACAGGATCAGTTCATTGTTAGTCTGATATTTAGATGAATTTGTTGACAATAAGAAAACTCCATTTAAAACATACCCAGATATTTCTATCCATTGTACACCCACTCAGCACTGAACTAACACAAATCACTTACAAACATCATCAGTGAGCCGGGAGAAACTTTGGGGGCTCCGGGAGAACGACTGAACTCTTGAACAAAATCAGGGCATGAGGTCTTTGTACGTAACTGACAAAACAGGTGATTTGCCACTGCCTTTTGTAACAACATGACTCCTGGGTGTTCTCTCATCTGCTTCCCTGTGGTGCAGTTATGATTATGTTTATGCAACTGAAACTACTTGGTTATGTTGAGAAGATTGCTCCAGTGGTTAAAGGAAAGCGACATTTCCTGACTGTTAGGAAGGAGATGGAAAATGCTCAGTGTCAAAGCCGCAGACTCGATGCTGTGCAGAGCATTTAACAGCAGTGGTGTGCATTGTAGCCCTATGTGGGAACTTTAACTTTGTTCAGTCTGAAAACCTTAAGAGGCGTGTAAAATCGACAAATAAGATAATTGGGGTAAGTGAGGCATAACTCTTGCAATTGCAGTGTAACAGTTACAGTTACAATTACAGCGTAGGCCGCTGCTGAGGAAAGCCAATGCCATTCAGGAGGGTCCTGACCAGCCCTTTGCAGAATGAGTCTGAGCTGCTGCCCTGAGGCTAGCATTTCAAAATGCCTGTCATGAGACCTAAGGAACATAAAGTCTCCCTCCTCTCACTGGCTATTGACAGGGCAGGATATTAAGCTCAGCCGCTTGACTGAGGGGAATGATTTAGAGGACGAGTGACTACAGAGGAGAGAGCACAAGCCTGGCTGAGGAGAGGTGAATTAAAAGCGTAAAGCTTAATGTGTAAACCTGGTATTGTCAATTAATGCTGAATTAATTTGTAATAATATCAAGGGCCTCTGTCTGAGCTGTGCAGCTACACTGTGACCCAACCTCATCAGAAACGGATAGAAACACACAACAGATAGAAAACAGGCGGCACACAGAGATCATCACCAGCACCAAAGGTTTGACAAGATATTAGAAAAGAGTTAACAACAGATTTGGCAGAAGTCTGGTCAAGAGTGTAAGATTTGATCAATTATTGTATTTCAGACAAAACTTCAGAGCATCAATATGTATTAAAACAATCAGCTCGAAACAGGCTGATAACGTAGTTCAGGCTACAATTTTAAAAACAGAGAAGCTGTCCAACATAAAACTGATATTAACAGAGCTAAAGCATAAATATAAAGAACATCAGCATCAGTGATTCTTTCATTTTTGATGGTGGAGATCGCTCAAAGAAATGTTTGATGTTTTAGAAATTACAAGTTCGATGAGAAGATTAAAACCACTCCCATGTTAAAAATGTAAGTTTCCTGACAAAGGAAACTTACATTGTGTATTTTTTACATTCACAGTTGCTCGCTGTCTCTTTTGTTCTTCATTTCACACTGTTGTTTTTTGTGCTTTTCTGCCGCCAGCTGACAATCAGTCAAACAAGTGAAGCCAAAGGAAGGATGTAAATTTGCAGCAACAAAACAAGACAAAGGGAAACATTACTACTGGCCAGAAGCTTTTCAACAAAAAGATTTCACATACACTGGAAGGTTAATAATAAAAACATATAAAGACTTTTACCAACGGAAAGTAGACACCACTTCGATGTCAGTGGAGGAGAAGTGCACCTAAGCTCTGGGGTTTAACTCGCTGATGTTCATTTTTCATGGCAACAACTGTAGCATCAATTGAATTTTGATTAAAAGAACCTCTGAAAGAGAAGTGGATATCATCTGATCTTGTTTATTTTAATTAAGAGCATTTCATTTTCCACTACAGATATTTCCACTAAATTTGGTGAATTAACTTGAAATAACAAAATCCACCAGTCATTTTATTCAATGCTTTATTTTTAAACTAATTTCTTCTTCTTCCAAGAAAAGAATTGCTGGGCCGTGTGTTGTGAGACAGGCCACAATAAAGCCACAGATAGACTGGTAGTGCCTTGTGCCTTTGAAGAGCACTCGTGTTTGTTTACTCTGGAGCTTCAAATTGGGCGTGATGCTTGGTTAGATTTCCATCAGGAGCTGGCTGGAGGTCATTGCAGGGGGGCCAGCCCCGAGTCCTGTGAAGTCTTCAGCTGCCTATGTTTAGCAGAGCAGCTACCGCTCTAATGCTCCAGCAGAGAAAAAAGCCTCAGTGGAATTCAATGAGAATGGAGGCGGGAAGATTTGCAGCAATTCTGTTACTCGTAAAAAGACTTAAATGATATCCTCAACCGAGCCGTGACAACCTATTTTTCATATAGCTTAATGAATATTTGATGGATTGCAAGTATGAGTCAGCCATATGAAGTGCTGTGAGAAAGGGTTACTTCTACATGCTTAAATAACTTCTGAAATTATGTCACATACAGGAACACTTTCTTTTTTTTCTTTTTTTTTTAATGATGGGCTGTTGATGGAAAGCATCTTAAATTTTAATCTGTTCTAACCATAAATCATTAGGGGGCTGCAAAGAATATGACACATTATAGTGCGCAGGCATTGCTCCGTTAATTTTGCACAATGTTTAGCGCCCACCATCTGTGCCATCTGTACTCTTTACTATTTAATTTGGTCACCACTGCATAGTCACGTAAAGTGTCAAGTGTCTTCGAGCCGCCTGTCCAGGGTCCTGTTTGTCAATGTCAGAGGAAAAGGAGTCGTCTCATTCCAGCTTGATAAATTACACATCGAAACAACAGCACAGACGGCAAAATTAGAAAGTGTTTGTTCCTCTAAATATTTGGCACAGGTACACAGGTCTGTGACTTGATTGCAAAGTCTAAAGAGTCACCTTTCAACAGAGACCAGGGATGGAGGCTTTATTCAAAAGGGTTCAAGTAGTAATTTTATTCTGGCTGCATCATTTTCCAGGCTTGCAAACAATGAAGACAGTGTTTGTTTTGAAGTCAGAATATTCACATGTGTATTCAGTATTGAATATTCTGACTTTTATTCTGTTCAGATTCCACTCTGGGGGAAAACCTTGTATATTTGTCTGTCGACTGGCTCTCAAGTTTGGATTCTCAACACACATTTCATTAGAGTTTTAGAAATATTTCCATAAAAAGAAAATGTTTCTGGTACTTGCAGCACTGCCCACTCGTCGAGTTCTCAATGCCTTTGATCATGGGGTTTCTAATGGAGCGTACAAACAGAAGCACAGTTTGGAGGTACATGTGTTCATGTTCTTTCAATGTTACCTGACCTGCTTTTCAGTGTCCCTACTTAAGCTGCCATTGTTAGGGGTCAGGTCTGATAATATTGACTTTTAGTATGATAAATCCTCATCATCTCCAGTCTATGGTCTGCAGTTGAGTCCCTGGGAAATGATTCATTTGTTCTTAAAAGCTGACTGTTATATTTGTTTCATCAGTTTTATGTAATGATTGATTTGAATTATGAATTAATTTGCCTTGTATATGAACAAATAAAAAATCTTCTGCCCGACACTTTTAGAGATGTGTTGGCATCTCACTGCTGCATGCACTGTGCCAACTTATTTTCTCCTTTGTCTTCTAGCTTCAGGCTGCAGGGCGACATGCTTGGTTATTTTCTAATGGAAAACTCTTTTTTTTTTTTTTTTTTCCTTTCTAACCCCAAGGGAGTTGGCGAGACTCCAATTTACTACCTGCAGAGTCTCTTGGGGCACGCGGCAGTCATTCATGTGAGACATCAGCAACTTTTTATGTGAACATGCTGAGAAACAAATACAGGGGCATTCCTAATTATCAGCACTGGTTTTTTTTAAATTTTTTGACAGTTTTATGAACTTTCAAGTGTGTTTTTTTTTTCTTCTTCTTCTTTTTTCACATTAACTGCTTTTACTTTTTGGTCACTGCATAGTCAATACAGTTTTAATGTGGAGAGTGGTGCCGGAGTGTTCAATAAATACACCCACTGTAAGATCAATTTCTGTCACACAATACTAGATTCATCCTGAGCAGGTGCCTATAAAATCTGTCATAATATATGTGCTGTCTGGTTTCGTGCCCATTGTGGAGAAACTACACAGATTAAAACAGTGGCATGAAAAACGCTGGCGAAAGGTAAGTGGGCTCCATTTATAGTTTTTACTAACACCTACTGATCCAGGCTCACTGCTGATTTCCTTGAGGTATGATTTCATAAAGGAATCATAAGCCAGACTGGTGAAATATAACACGGACAAAAAAAAAAAAAATCTTACTGGGCTCTGCTTGGCTGCTCTGGAGTCAATGGGAGGACTAGAGAGTCAAGTCTGGTCTAAATTCTGAATTCAGTGGAGAAACCGGTCCAGTCTGTCCAAAATCGTCCTGTGTGACCTGGTCTTCAGGATTTAAAGGCGTATCACTCCCAATTATGTGAGCTGGTAGCTCCTATATGTAACTCATGGTTTGTTAATCTCTTCAATGACAGAGGGGGATGTAGAAGTGACTAAGGTATTCAAATAGTTCATTTTCACTGTAAATAAAAGTAATGACTCTATTATCAAAGCTGTAACCTACTGGAATCACTTTAACTGAGTCAATCTTTAGAAATTGCCTTGGCTCTGTGTTTCCATTGAGCTTTAGCGCAGCGGCAGTGAAGCCCAACTTCCAGACTATATTTTAAAAAACACTTGGACTAAATACTCTGTGCTCTAGCTGCAATCTGTCCACTTCCACATCCTCATCCCGGTAAGCACTGTCCCTCCAACTGATGTGTGGTGAAACTGAAGTGTCTGTGAGCTATAAACACCTTCGGGAGAAATAATGTCACGTCTCGGAGGAGGCCGGGTCGAAGTTGTCATCACAGAAAAAAAAAAAAAGAAGAAGAATGAATTAGATGAACCTGCTGTCGTGCCACTGCCAAAGTGTGATTAGTCAGGATTATGTGAAGGGAAGCCTCACATAATCTCTGGACTCACACCAACCCCAATCATCAATTATCATGTTTATAACACTGTGACATGGAGTTAGAGGATATACCTGCTAACCCAACGACACCTATAAGAGCAGTTATGGAGTTTTAAGTTCAGTTCAAGAGTTTGTGTTACCTCATGATATCAACATACAACTTGAAACATCCCCTGGCTCTGTTTGTGAGTCTTGTGTGTGTAGGTAAACCAAACTGAAAATGAACATAACACACATCAAAGACTTGCATTTGTTGTATGATATAATGTTGTGTACACTGATAACAGCCCTCCTCCCACTTCCACACAGTCTTGGCTGTGCCTCAGTCATTTCCCCCTCCTGCCACGTCACGGCTTCAGCAACAGTGTGTTATTGCCATAATTGCACTTCCAGTGTTGATATGGATTAATGGAGGATAATTGCGTCGTACTGGAAATGATGAACATAATGCTGCAAGTCTGCACAATGACTCAGGGTTGCAGTGATGAAAATGGAAAAGAAAAACTTTTGCCATCTGCTAGTGCAAACTGGAGAAAACGTCTGCATGCAGCACTATGTATCTGACAATGGAAGCTGATGACACCCTGCATAAATTCCCAGCGACGACTGATTACTGCATCGCCGACGGTGGCGTTTATCCACATCCTGGAAATTACACTCATTGTGACACATGTTTTATAAAATCAGTGTGTGAATTTGGTCATTTTCTCTAAGCTCAATAGGCTTTAACTGTACCGGAAGGAAAAATTAAAATATAACATAAGTTCTTCATCAACACCTCCATCAGTCCTTCCAGAAAAACACAATTTTTTTGTTCTTGGTTATGTGGCTGGTTTCCTAAAAAAATGTGATGGAATATGTGAAGTATTCATGCTATTTTATTCGATGAAATTGCAGAAATTTGCAAAAACTGTGGGAGCTGGTAAAAAAATGCGATTTGATGCGAAAAACAAAGAAAAAAGTCACATTAAGTTGTCATCACAAAAGAAAAAAACATTAACCAATCAGATGAAGCCATTGCCCTGCCACTGCGATGGAGGTGATAACGTTTCACATCACATAATTACGTCACTTCATAACGTTCCCAAGGCAACAGGGGGAAAATGGCTGCTCCTGTGTGACTTATTTGCAACGGAAATGTGGGGATTATGAGATCATGCAAGCCCTGCATATTTTGCGCATTTGGCACGAAAATCTGTCATTTATGCAGTGAAGTGTGGCGTCTTTGGAAAACACGACCTCCCCACATAATATGCAGACTTTGGCTGATTATGCATTAAAATAATGCGATCGCATAATTGCGTTTTTTTCAGGAAGGACTGCTTTATGTTCTGCTTGTACTACTTATTGCACAATTAAGAGAAGAGGCCTGGAAGATAAAGCTTTTCATATTTTATAATTAACAAAAAAAATCCCTTTGGCAGAAGAAATCTTTTGTCCCTTTTGACAACAAGTGCTTTTTGTACACAAACAATACCATTATTCTAGTAAACATGAAATAATACAAAAAAACAACAACTGGATATAGAGAGTAGCTGTGTGTCAGGGAGGCATCACAGCATCACTGCAGCAGGGATGCACTTTCTTGTTTACACACTTACAAGTTTGACAAGCTGAGAGGAAACTACACTGGCTTTGTTCAGCGAGCAAATGTGTCACCTCAGTACAACAGTATGCTTCTTTGATACGTTGTCTGTTCCTGCTGTCGCTCTTCCGTCTATTTATTTATTTTGCCTGACACAGTGAATAATTGTTAATCATGGGGAGGCGTCTTGAAAATGACACGGGTTCAAAACAGAGTTTGAAAAGTGAAATAGGAAAAAATAAATAAATAAATGGAAAAAAAGATAAAAGTGTTAATATCTTAACTTTTCAAAACTCCATCTTTTGTTTGTTTTTGTCAGTTATGACAAAGATGAAGTGTTCATAAGTTTGAAAGAAGACAATATATTTTCCTCTGCTGCATCAATTTTCATTTTTCAGATTTTTTTGGTTTTTTTTCAAACAGCCCACATTCGTCCAACCCTGTTAGAAAAGTACAAAAACAACCAACAAAAAGCAAAACCAAAGTGGGAGACCTGCAGATGGTTTGAAAACAATCCCTGTCCTAAAAGTGCCCCTCAGAGACTAACTGGGATAAAGCCGTGGATTAATTTTTGTCCCGACAGACCTCTGAGCTCTCTGACCTTTCTTTGAAGGGCTCAGTCTCACTGAATGAAACACAGACACGCAACCAAACACATTATGTCTCTGAAAGCGAATGTGCTCTCGTTTGTATTTTGTTTTGTTTTTTTACTTCAAGCACCACAGTATAAAATGACTTGCAGATGTTTCCCACTGTTTTATGAATTAAATGGACAGGCAGGAAATTAAATGCGGAAGCTCCGTATCAGCTTGTTCCCATCGATCACTGTTCCAACAGGTTTGATACAGTATCAATATCCTTCACAAGACACCACTTCCACCCTTCAGCTTTGTTAATCTGACTTTTTAAACACATCCACATGTAATGTTAGTAAAAAGAGACACAACCTCACTCCTCCAGTCTTGTTCTTAACCTTCCCGTCCAAATGACAAACGCTGCCAAAACTATTCTGCTCAAAGTCTGAGTAAGTTTCCATCAAACAAGTTTTTTCCACTTTGCAGCTGCAAAGGGCGATTCAGCTGCAAGGACTAATTTGTCAACTTATCTGTCTGTCTTTGGAGAGTCTTCACGGACGCTCTCTAATGTGCTCACAGCTGGATTGCACCTCAATAACAGCGGAAACAAATACTTTTTGATGGAGGCTTTGTTTTGTTTGTTTGTTTTATTAGCTCCAGGTTTGGTCCAGATTATTTTAGCTCATTGTAAATTGAAAATTATACATCAGTTGTTCCTCACACATTAATCCTCATATCTTTTCTTTCTTTTTTTTTTTTTTTACCTCAAAGCGCCTGCAAAGAACTTTTAACTGGATATGCAAAAGTCTCTCGTTCCTGCTGATGTCTCTGTTTGACCTACAACACCAAATGAGGCCATCGGTGGGAAGATAAGCTGTTTCTAAACAGTGTAACTCTTCACCTTTGGGAGGCAGTGGTCAGGTCAGTCCACCGGACTAAACGATTTTACGGCACTTAGACCGGACGAGACTTTGTGCAATGCTAAGCTAACTGGCTATCTGCTTATTGTAGCATTACATTTACTGTTCAGAAATGGGAGTGGTGTTAATCTTGAGTCAGTCTTTCTCATAACGTCAAACTGCTCTTTTAGATGTAATTGAGGAGACATAGACAATAACATTACAACAGCAGTGTATAATTGTGCACACAACAATGTGCTTTTCAGAAATATGAAAAAAACAAGGATAAAATATGATGAGTATAAAAATCAGTAAGCATACTGTGTGTGGAGAAAATAAAAAACAACTAAATAAAACATAGCTGGTCATCAGCTGTGGTAACTCACGGTATTAAGAAAAGGATATGTTGCTCGTATACTAAGTGCAGCTGCATAAGCTTTCCTGCCGCATACTGAATAGCCGAATTTTGCAGATTCTGCACAGCCAGTAGCAATTAGAAAGAAAAGATACAGGTTCCTGATGATGCTGAGGATATGGAGATCACTTCCACCATAGGCTAAGTGAGTCATCCAACCTTCAGCTCTGTGACAGGCAGAAAGCCACCAGGCTTGTTTGTTCCTGTCATGTCTGTTACTGAAACTATCATGCTTCATTTTCAGTGCCAGAGTGTGTGTATGTGTGTGTGTCGCTAAATGTCTCAGTTACCTTAAAGATGCAATATTTTTCATGTAATACTTGGGAACTTTAAAGTCCACTGAATAATTAAAGCATGTGGATGTTGAGTGACACTGTAGGTTCTTACATTTAGAGAGGTAAAGGATTTACACATCTTGAAAGCCCCACTGTGCAGAGAAGCAGCCCGTGAGCTTAACTCTTGCCAAGCTATCTATATCATTTAAAGTACAGCACTGGCAGGGAGTTTCGTCTTCATAATCTCACACACTTCACAGAAAGTCCTTCTTGGAGGACAGAAAAATGTTGGCTTGGATTCTTGTGAACTGGTGGGTATGTGGGGAGATCCAGTTACACCGGGACACAATCCATGCAATTAAAAAGAAATGAGCAAATAAAATCAATGAGGATTGCTTACACTGTGGTGTCAAAGGACTCAACAGAGGACAAGTCAAACCTATATCTCAATTAGGAGAAATAATGCATGCAGGCACAGCAAAGAGCATGTGATAATTAGGGGAATACAATGGTATTTACAAACCACGTCTCATGTAAAGCTAAAGGGAGTTTATTACTTTCATTGTAAATACATCAGAATCGAACCGACAACAGCCTGTTGACTTCAGATAGAGACAAGCAAATGTAGGCTTCTTATACTGTTAATTATAAAGGCTGAAATGGAAACTGACTGTTTATCAGCTAAATAACCTCACATTAGCTCCAGGAGTTGATTAACATAATCAACATTGAGCTTAATAAGCAGCAAAGTGAGGTTTCGGACGCTTACTAATAATTGTTATCATAATTTAAATCATTTTGCATCATTAACTGAATCACACAGCAACATTTCAACCATTTGTACAACACAGAGAGTTGTATTGTGGGATTTTGTGTATGAGCCACGTTTTTTTAGTAACTATATTCAGTGTTTGGAGGCAGTCCTGGGGAGAGAGGCAGAGTCCACCCTGGGCAGGTCTGCAGTCTATCACAGGGGCCAACACACAAACCGTTCGAGCTCACTTTCACACTTAAA